>VSMD01134153.1:0-90719 GCA_008750895.1 Mirza zaza | reverse complement strand
TCTCTTTTGTACCTCCTGTCAAGTCCCGAAAGGGATTTTCGCAGCTAATTTGGGATAATAAAAGCATTCTTGCTGCAATGCAGCTATTCTTTTTAGGAATATGTATATATATATATATATATATATATATTTCAGTAGCTTCTATTTAAATTTGCCTAAACTGAATGAAATTTTTCACACGTTATTTTTTAAAGAATAGATGCATTTGCATATCTCTCCTCACAGTTCTGGCCCACCACCCACCCACCTACCCACTTTCCAGGTGACCGTGCAACTCAGCCGGGCTTCTGTCGCACAAAACAGCTCCATAGAGTGTGCCCTGGTTCTCTGCTGTGCAATGAGAATTGAAGAGGCTAAGAAATTAGAGGGCCCTTTAAACGTTGTCATGGGAGATACAGAGGGTATGATGGAGTTGCTTGGTTTGAAGCTCGTCTTTTTGACTGAAGGTGAAACAGGCAATGGGGAGTGGAGGGCTAGTCAGTGTTTTACTTTGACAGTGTTTTGCCAGGCCACTTATGTCCACGGAGTTTCCAGAACACACTGTGTTGACCTCCTAGACCCTAAGAAATCTATTCACACCCTTGTCTTCCTGTTTCCTGTATAAACGAGGCACATGCACTTGCTATGCAGTCTCCTTACCCCTCTTCTCCTGCTTTTGCTGGTCCCCAGGTACACGCCCGCCCTGGGATCTCTCTATTCTACCTCCTCAGGTCGCGTTCCCTTTGAAGAAAGCGGCCCTTCCCTCATGTGATAGTTAACTTCTGTGGGTCCACTTGGCTAGGCCATGGTGCCCAGATGTTTCGTCAAAGGTTCGTCTAACGTCGCTGTGATGGTATTTTGTGGGTGTGATTAACACCTACAGTCAGTGCACTTTAAGGATTATCTTTGATAACGTGGGTGGCTTCATCCAATCAATCGAAGGCCCGAAGAGCGAAGACTGAGGTTTCCTGGAGAAGGAATTGTGCCTCAAGACTGGAACATCAACTCCTGCCCTATGGCCTTGCCAGCCACCACAATTGCATAATTGCATGAGCCAATTTCTTAAACTAAATTTCTATCTATCTATTTATTTACCGATCATCCATCCCCATTTGTTCTGTTGCTCTGGCAAACCCTAACTGACATATCATTTCAAATGTCTGCACACACAGCCACACTTACTTTGGTAATGCAGCAGGAATGTGTTTGTCGATAGTTTTGGTGATACTGATTATTGGAGGATAATTCTTAAAACCCGTAGTCACCAGTGTCTTCACCGGCCAAGTTGACCAGGTAACTTCTCCTACTGGTTGCTTCCCTGTGCACCTGGCCATGCCTGTGTGTCCTCAACAGTTGTGCTTGGAGGCCAACACATGCACAGCACTGTCTTTTGATTTACTGCTCACTTCTTGGCCTGTCATGGAGACCAGAAAATAGGCAGCTGTTTGTTGCATCTACTTTTGACTTGAAGGTTGTTTATTAAACTCATTGGTCTTTCAGAGTGACAGTTTGAAAATGTTCTCTGGGTGTCCTTCCCTTTAAATAAATATGTTTTAATAAAACATGCATCTTGCAGAATTTATAAGGCAAAGCACACATTGGAGTTTACCAGAGTGGAAGCATCAAGTGGAATAGATCACACCAGCTGGCTCTTCCTGGCAGGGGCTGCGAGCAGCTCACCTTGATGAGGGACTTTCCTGCACAGCCTGACAAGCAGGATCAGGTGGGAACTAAATGACCAGAGTTGGAAATGTGACCCTGAATTCGGAGGTGACGTAAGCTATGGTCAAATGGACACTCGTGGATTGAAAAAGGGCTTCCTGGAGGGCTTCCTGGGCCTGGCTCGTAGGATCTGGCCACCCTCCCTGGGCCAGGGGAAGGCAGAGCCCATGTGTCCTGAGACCCCATGTAAGTCAACTCTCTTTCCACTTGGGGACACTGAGGCTCATCTGCGTTTCTACCGAGCATCAAAGGGAGTTTGAGTAAAATAGCTCTATTTAAAAAAAAAATGTAAAATAGGATTTTATTTCAAGAAACTTCTTTTTAGGTTCTCTGTACACACTTAGTCTACAAAGTGAGAGATACTTTTAGCACAGTCCAGGAATTCTAGGCTCTTACTGTTTACACTCGATGTCACATCACCTTCTAGTTTACCTCCTTGGCCTGTGGTGCATACTTTTACTTTGAGCTGTCAACCTTCTTAATCATCTTTTTTTTTCCTCTAAACTCTCGTTCATTTGCTTGCATTTCTCCGGTAATTGTGTGGAGACTGAGGCTTTGTGATTCCTGTCCAGGGAATGGGAGGTGAAAAGACCAAGAGACAAATACACGTCTTACTTCCCTTCTGCCTGAATCCCTGCCCGTTCCTGCTTGGTTGAATTAGCATCGACTTGGCTGGTACCATTTAATCAATGAATTATCTTCCTGGCCTGGGACGAATCTTGCAGTTAGACAGGCTGATGTCTGAGTCCTAGCTCCACCCTCTGCCAGCTGTGGGCCCTGAGACAGACTAGTTACTCAGCACATCTGTGTTCTTATCTGCAAAACAGGACAAATAACGTCTCTTATGCAGATCGAGTAAGAGAACAAATACAGAAGAGCAGGTGTTTAATTATTGGACACTATTACTGTTAATTTACCAAGGACGACTTGTTTATTTTTCAGGCAAGAACCAAATCCACATCATATATGCTGTAAAGGATTTTCACCTTTTCCTCCTTTCTACTTTCCTGTCTTGACCTTTTGATCTCATCAGAATCAAAGGTGATAGAAAGCCAAGTTTATTTTCATCTTGTGACATGAAATAGTCTGAGGAGAAAAAATATATTTTGGAACTTCAAATAAAATTAATTTAGGAGTCTTTACCATTTGTGTCCCCATGGAGACAAAAATGCCTGGTCACCGTGGTGACCTTTATCAACTCTCCATCTGAAGTTATGAGCGTATATAATTAGATACGGCTGCTGGTGTGAAGAGGCGGAGTATAAATAAGTTGAACTATCTTGATGACAATGCTGGCTGAACGTGGCATCGTGGTGCAGTTCTAAAAGTGTCACTAACTGGTAAGTTGACTCCGCAGTAGATTCTCAGATAACCAGCCCTGGCTCTGCCCTTTACTTCTGGGCGGGCGGCACAGACATGGACGGGGCTGTCCCTTGTCCCCTCTTGAGTCTCCTGCCACGTTCACGGCAGCGCCCAGGTCTTTGCTCTTCCATGGCTGCTTTCATGGCACCTGTTGCTTCCTTGAAGGTTACCCTGTCAATTCTGGTATGTTTGTAAAAAAAATAAATAAATCCCAAATGACTTTATAACAGTTACCTTCTACAGTGGGCGTATCCTAGTAGTAATTTTGTTTTGGATAATTGTTCTTGAAACAGAGATGATCAATTCTTATACAACACACTAAGATGTGCTTACATCACGAATTATACACAGGTGTCCTCATCTAACTGCATTTTGCAGATATTGTGTTGTTTTACAAATTGAAGGTTTGTGACGACCCTGTGTTGTGTGTCTGTTGGTGCCATTTTTCCAACAGCATGTGCTCATTTGTGTTTCTGTGTGATATCTTGGTACTTCTCACAATATTTCAAACTTTTAAATTATTACTATGTTTGTTATAGTTATCTGTGATCAGAGATCTTCGATGTTACTTTCGTAATTGTTTTGGGGCACTGTGAACCATGCCCATATACCAGGGAAAACTTTATAAATGTTGTATGTGTCTGACTCCAACACTGACTGGCCTCATTCCCTCATCTCTCTCCCTGTCCTCAAGCCTCCCTGTTCCCCAAGATGCAACAATATTGAAACTAGGCCAATTAATAACCCTTCAATGGCTTCTAAGTGTTCAAGTGAAAGGAAGAGTCACACATCCCTCATTTTCAATCAAAAGCTGGACATGATTTAGCTTAGTGAGGAAGGCATGTTGAAAGCTGGGATGGGCAGAAAGCTAGGCCTCTTGTGCCAAACACTTAGCCAAGTTGTGAATGCAAAGGAAAAATTCTTGATGGAAATTAAAAGTGCTACTGCAGTGAACACATGAATGATAAGAAAGTAAAACAGCTTCATTGCTGATAGGGAGATAGTTTTAGTGACTGGATAGAGATCAAACCAGGCACAACATCCCTTAAGTCAAAGGCTAATCCAGAGCAAGGCCCCAACTTTCTTCAGTTCTGTGAAGGCTCAGAGAAGTGAGGAAGCTGCCAAAGAAAGTCTGAAGCTAGCATACGTTCGTGTGGTTTAAGGAAAAGCTGTCTTCATAACATAAAAGTGCAAGGTGTTGCATCAAGTGCTGATGTAGAAGCTGCGGCAAATTATGCAGAAGACCTGGCTAAGATAATTAATGAAGGTGGCTACGCTAAAAAATAGATGTCCAATATAGATGAAACAGTCTTCTATTGGAAGAAGATGCCATCTAGACCTTTCCTACATAGAGAGAAGTCAATGCCTGGCTTCAAAGCTTCCAAGGACAGGCCGACTCTCTTGTTAGGAGCTAATGCCGCTGGTGACCCGAAGTTGAAGCCAGTGCTCATTTACCATTCTGAGAAGCCTAGGACCCTTAAGAATTATGCTAAATCTACTCTGCCTGTGCTCTAGAAATGGAACAACAAAGCCTGGATAACAGCATATCTGTTTACGGCATGGTTTACTGAATACCTTAAGCCCACTGTTGATACCTAATTCTAAGATAAAAAGACTTCTTTCAAAATATTACTGCTCATTGACAGTATACCTGGTCACCCAGGAGCTCTGATGATATATGGGGAGATATATGGGAAGATTAATATTATTTTCATGCTTGCTAACATTATACCCATTCTGCAGCCCATGGATCAAGGAGTTATTTCTACTTTCAAGTCCTATTAAGAAATACATTTTTTAAGGCTATAGCTGTCATAGTTAGTGAGTCCTCTGATAGATTTGGGAAAAGTAAATTGAAAACCCTCTGGAAAGGACTCATGCTTCTAGATGCCATTGAGGACATTCATGATTTGTGAGAGGATGTCAAAACATCAACATTCATGAGAGTTTGGAAGAGGTTGATTCCAACCCTCATGGATGTCTTTGAGGGGTTCAGGACTTCAGTGGAAGAAATAATAGTAGATGAGGTGGAAATAGCAAGAGAACTAGAATTAGAAGTGGAGCCTGAAGACGGGACTGAATTGCTGCAATCTCATGATGAAACTGAACAGACGAGGAGTTGCTTCTTAAGGATGAGCCAAGAAAGTGGTTTCCAGAGATGGAATCTACTCCTGGTGAAGATGCTGTGAACACCGTTGAAATGACAGCAAAGGATTTAGAATATTCCATAAGTTTAACTGACAAAGCAGCAGGGGTTGAGAGGATCGACTCCAATGTTGATGGAAGTTCTACTGTGGGTAAAACGCTATCAAACAGCATCACATGCTACAGAGAAATCTTTTATGAGAGGAAGAGTCAATCAATGTGGCAAACTTTACTGTTGTCTTATTTTAAGAAATTGCCACAGACACCCCAGCCTGCAGCAACCACACCCCGATCAGTCAGCAGCCATGGGGGCAAGACCCTCCACTAGCAAAAACACTATGACTTGCAGAGGCTCAGATGATCCTTAGCATTTTTTAGCAATAAAATATTTTAAATTAAGGTATGTACATTGTTTTTTGGATACAATGCTATTGCTATTAATAGACTACAGCATAGTGTGAGCATACATAACTTTTATTATATATGCACTGGGAAACCAAAAACCGTGTGTGACTCACTTCTCTGTAATACTCATTTTATTGCAGTGGTCTGGGACTGAGCCCACACTATCTCTGAGGTATGCCTAGATATAAAATGAATTTCTCTGTATTTAGAAATAAATGATGTCCAAAATGCATGATACACGATAGCCTATTAGTTTATGCAAACGATATCAACAATATCCACAGTGTGTATTAAAGAGGAAGTACCCGAGTTCACCAACTGTTAGGTTCCCTGGTGCAGGGTGATCGCTTCCTTCAGACTCAGTGGTGGGAGGGAGACGGTTGTGTTGATGGAGGTGGGCCAGGGCAGGGAGTAGGTGACAGCCAGAGTTACAGGAGACAGGGCAGGTGTCTTGTGGAAGCAGACACTGTTGGAGAGCACTGAGGGGCATGACTTGTCTTCCGATGGTGCCAGGGTGCAGAACGATACCCCAGTTCTGAGTTCAGAACACTGTTTCCAGCCCCCCCCATAACAATTTATTCATCCCACATGACTGAAACTTTGTACCCTTTGACCAACATCTCCAAAGAACACTCTTAAGTAAAAACATTTTGTAGTCAGGTTTAAAATTTCAAAACAGAACAGGCATATCTTCAAGGATGTCTTTTCATACATTGTCTGGGAATGCTCAGAAGATGCTGTGTTTGAGTAGAAAAATGAACTCAGGATTGTGAGTCTTGAGAGCAAAATGACTTCCAAAACCCATTATTCCCCAAAGGAATGAACTTAAGCTCTTTGTGGCCTACCCCAAAGGTCATGGCAGGCTCCCCACATGGCACACTGACCAGATTTCTGGGATTCTTCTGGTGGAAGTGACATTGAATTTGCTGAACCGAATGCGGCCTGCAGATTCAGAGGCTTGAGCTCGGAAGCCAAACCTGGTCCTTTGGGTCTGGGCCTTATTTTCCCTGGGCAAAGTGTTGACCTCTATTCCTAAGAAAAAGTCTTTGAAAAACTCTTTGGACTTTGAATTAGCTCTACAAAATAACATTTTGGTGCTTTAAAGTATAAACTAATCAGAAACACATGATTCCAGCTTCCCATAAATCACAGAGGGTTTTGCCTAAGAGAAAAATGCATGGCCAAACACATCACGAGCAAACAGTTTAAGGCAGTAATCTGGTTGCACAAGTAGGTCAAGGATTGGGGAAGGTGACATACCAATCTGCATTCAGGTGGAGCACGCAGGGGCACATTAGCGTCAGCCCACATCTGGCCAAGGCAGGACACCGGTGACACTTCTGTTCTCAGGGAAGAGAGTGACCCTTCGCTTCTTCTTTCTTTGCTTGAAGCCCGAGCTATCTCATATGAACAATTTTGGAGGAATACTTTATAGAAAATAAGACCAAGTTATTACAAATCTCAAATATAGAATTCATTAAGAAAATACATTTTTACTAGTCTTCAAATACTCTGGCTTCCCTGCTAACACTGCTCACCCATCAATACCTGCACCAAGGGGATTGTTAAGGGAGACTTACAACCAGCACATGCAAGCTGAGCTTTCAAACCATGTGAAGGTATTGGGTGGGTAGTCCTGCCAGGATTGAAAAATATTCTATATTTGATATTCTTGGCATTGTACTTTGCATTGTTCAGGGAGCAAGTTTTTCCTAAGGAAGGCCCTTGATGGAATGGTCACAGAATGTGAGTTAGTTGAGTGCAGATGAACTTGGCTTTACGTGTAAAAACACTTACTTGACTTGCATTCAGGTTGTGAGGGTTGCTGGGAATTTCCTGGACTCTTCTCGCCTCCTAGACAAGGATGCTTTTGAGAAGCTGAGGGGTAAGCAAGTGAGGGGTAAAATAACTGAGTATCTTCTATGTGCCAGGTGTTGTGCTTTTGAAAAAGATTTCCTCTGGTAAAATACAGAAGTCCTTTAGGAAGGGATATTATCTTGATTTTGCAGGCAAGGAAACCAAGGGCGGAGAGATCATTTGACCAAGACCAACAGTGACCGTTGTTTTCCCATTCCATGTGAGCAGTATCGTCCTGGGTTGGAAAATGCTTTGGCTGGATCAGTTGACAGTTTATCAGACTTTCAAGATTTCCTGAAGATGGCCTTGCTCTTGCTCTCTTTTCCAAGGCTGATGGCTGGGATTGGAACTGAATGCTCACAAATGAGAAGCTCAAAGATCGTTTCTCTTTTTTAATTAAAAAAAAAAAAATTCAACCAGACACTTAAAAAAAGAAAAAAAAGAACCTTCATTACATGAGCCCCGTGTTGGTCAAAGCGTGCAAAGCACCAGGAAGCCTGGCGTCAGTTCCCAGCACGACGCCACGCAGGGTGTGAGAGCTGTCAGTACACTTGAACGTGAGATGAGTCTCAATGTGTCCCATGCAGTAAGGGCAAAATAAGTATCATAACAACAAATAGTAACAAAATAAGTAATAACAGAATAAGTAAAATCATAAAAGTAAGAGTTTAAACAAAGGACACAACTTTCTGTAAATTTCGACACTTAGGAGTAAGTGTTTATGAGGATGATCTATGATGCTGTGGTCCATTTCTGTCAGTGCACAGATGATATCCTGAGTTCACAAAACTTTTCAAACATTCTAATCCTCAGAGGAAGCTGGTCCAGATGTCCTCCTGGTGCCTGAGCGGTGAATGTGGTGAGTATGTCGTTAGAGTCTGGCAGGAATAGTGGTGCAATCTGTGCTCAGGGATGGAAACGTCTCCAAGTGCTGTCTCCAGGAGTCGTGGTGAGTTCATCCATGTGGTATGTGGCTGTTTGGGCCACAAGTAATGTCCTTCCCACTGCGATGAAAGCTAGAGCATTAGTTGGTTAATATTATCGACCTTCTCTGACCAAAATGGGACTTGAAAGATGGAGTTTAGAAATGCAAGAAGAATTTTTAGTCAAAGTCACTGTCTCCAGCCACATCAAGAATCACTCAGGACTGGTCCTCTGTTTAATGACGTGGCAACAAGGGAAAGGATGAGATTAAAGGGGCCTCCACAACCGCTTTCATGTTCCATTACCATACGTGCTGCATCATATGCCAAAAAGGGTGCTTCGGGGTGATAATCTTTTGTTAGCCTTGAAAAATTTGAGTTTTAATATGTTTTTAGATGTGTAAGTTGGGCTCTGAAGGCTAATTTTGTCCATATTTCCTGCAGAGTAGACAATGCCATGGAATCGTAGGAGAGAGCATAACAATGTGGAAGGCATCCTCTTCACTACCCAGATTATTTTTCAAAGCCTAAAATGCAAACTCGGGCTTTCTGTATTGGCTCCAACAGGCAAGGGCGGGAGGCAACAAAAGAGAGTGGTTTCTGGAAGGCAATCACATCTTCACTCATTTTGCAGCCCTAGTCTTGTGGCCTGTGAGGCTGTGACCCACCTTTTTGGACCTTGTATTTTCAAGTCCTGACTGCCCTGAACTGGGCACGATGCAGGAGAGGACTTGACTTGCTTTGCCAACTGATTTTTCCCAGAAGTCCTGCCATTCTGTCTCCAATGTCAGAGCTCATGTGTGTGTCATTTATCCTCCCGTGAAGCAGACTGCAAGTCTTTCTCTCTTTCTCAGAGCAGGCGCCCTCAGCGCTCTGCAGTGAGCCCTTGCCAGCCCCTCCCAGCTGCACGTCTCTGGCTGTCCCGCTGTTGGCACGTAGGACGTCCTGCCTTGACAGAGTGTGAAAGGTTTTATTGAAGAAATGCAAGTGGGACATCCACCGTGCACTGGGCACAGTCCCCAGCCCACTGGCCCTGGGGTTGCAGGGATGAGCAAGCAGAGACATGCTCTGTGGGAAAGGTGGACCCTGCATCGCTGAGTGTGGGCATGGGGCAGGGCGCTAAGGGACATGGCCACGGGGGAGCCACACCTGTGTTCTGAGAGCAGATGAGTCATTGTCTTAGGCCACAGCAGCTGTTCAGGTGAGGGGCAGGCCAGGGCGCAGCGGTGGTCTGGGCTTGGGTGGGAGAGCGCAGAACGCGGCTGTCTCATTGGGAGCAGTCAGAGACGGCAGCAGTAGAGACAGGCAGCGAGGGAGCCCCGCACGGGGCCTCAGAGCTGGGTCTGTCTGTTCACTGGTTCTCTCTCCCGTTAAGGGTCCACTCCTAAGAGCAGCAGCAGCAGTGTCCAGCACACGCTTGTCAGTGAGCTTCACTCCGGAGGCTTAATCAATAACTGATGAATAACTCCCTTCCAAAGGCAGTCTCAGTCCAGCCCCAGAAGGCGCAGTCTGAGTTCTGTGTAATGATGCGATCCCGCGCGGCAGCCCTCTGAATCAGACAACACCAGTTTCGAGGAGTGTGTAGATTCGAAGTCTCAGGGTTTGAAAAGAGAACCTCGGAAGTCATTCTGGCCCCCTCTGCACTGACAGTGGTATTGAGACTTAGCACTTTGAGGGTGGCATTCAAAGCAAATCGTAAACGAAGGCAAATTTAGTGAAAACTATCTGTCAGAAGGTCACGGGGAACTTGTTGGCTCTTCCCTTCCCAGTCTCCTTCACATACAGCGCTCCCCCAAGATTTCCAGACTTTAAACATTTGCTTATTCTATGAGTGTGCAATTGCATTTTGACTTATTATTTATTTTCTTGATTACTAGTGTGGTGGATCCTCTTTTTATATATTTTTTTTACAATTTAGATTTCCTCTTCTGCGCATTGCCTATGGATATTCTTTTCCTACTTTTATTTTCTCTTTTGAGTTTTTCTTGTTAGCTCATGAGCGATATTTGTATATTCTGGATACTAAGCTTTTCTTGGCAGTTTGTATTGTCAAGTATTTTCTGGCAGTATGATTTTCCCAGGGAGGACAGACAAGCCAGGGTATGTGGGAAGAAGACTTTTTGACTAGTTAGGAGGCCTGACTGCCTGCCCTAGTCTTGGTACCAACTCGCCATTTGATCTGGTCATTTAATTTTCCTGGACTTTAGCTTCCCTAGCTTTAAAGTGATATAATTTGATCCCAGAATCTCAGTCTCTTATAGACCTATAATCCTATCATAGTTAAATAAAATTAATTAGAGGGAAAATTCTGTCCAAATTAGGGAAAAGTCTGAGTGCTAGAATATTTAAAAACAGAATGAAACTTTGGTGCTTTAAGAACGTAGATAACTGGGATTATGTGAATAAAATTGGTTCACACTTTAATAGCATTTTAGTTTTCAAAATACTTCCATAAACTTGACTTTATAAATTTGACTTGTAGGATTTAAAAGCATTGTTTCGGCATTAAATGCATCACTAC
This sequence comes from Mirza zaza, assembly GCA_008750895.1. Lineage (NCBI taxonomy): Eukaryota > Metazoa > Chordata > Mammalia > Primates > Cheirogaleidae > Mirza > Mirza zaza. Next base: position 79,805 of record VSMD01134153.1, on the reverse strand, counting down.
ATTTTAAGTTCCATGAGGGCGGGCACCTGTGCCTTGAATCGTAGCTGCATGTCAAGACTCTCAGGGTGAACAGATTGCTGAATGACTGAAAGATTGGTGATGAGCTTATTGGTCATAAAATCAATAACTTGGTACTTCTCTATCTGGGGTAGCACGTAAGAATGTTTCACATTCTCCCTGTTAGGTGCTTTCATATTCTCCCCCAACTTTATTTACTTTATCAATAAAATAAAAACTTCGGTTTTCTTTGAATGATTATAAACTTTGTACCAGTGGAGTCTGAATTAATGAATTTTTGTTGTGATTCAAGGTGAAAGTTGTTTTAACTTGGTACTTTTATATTTTTCAGAGAACCTGAAAATGATCATAAAATGATTAGCAAAACCACTTACTACTTTCCTTCCCATTGGACCCATTAGAAATACACACTTTAATTTTTAATGAGAATATCCTGTCTTATGGCTGAGACAATCCACTTCATTTTAGGAAAATTAATTTGAGTTTATTTCATCTCCTTATGGCTGCTCTGGTGTCTGAATTAAAATAGGAGTATCTAACCATGTGTGGTGGTGCGCACCTGTAGTCCCAGCTACTCGGGAGGCTGAGGCAGGAGGATCTCTTGAGCCCAGGAGTTTGAGGTTTGCAGTGAGCCACAATGATGCCACTGCACTCCACCGCCTTCCCGGTGAGGTCATGTCCACTCTGGGAACCCACCCCTGCCTTGTCTCCAGGCCATTCCACCCTTCCAGTGGCCGCCCTTACCCTGCTCTCCAGCACAGCATCTGAAGCAGAATTCACAGTGTCCCCACTGGGTCAGCTCCTTCTCATGATACCATCTGTAGCTTGGTGACTTCAGGCTCATCAGCTCCTTCCTCTTCTGTGCCTCTCATGACTGCTCGGTTTCTGAATCCAAGCGTTTCACTGATGCTTCCACCAGGCTCCTCCTTCCCTCCTGTGTCTCCAGCCTGTCCCCTGGGGTCAGTGCCTTTGGCGACCCTCCTAGCTCACAGCAATGTTTGCCTCACCCATCTGTCTGTCCCCTAGCCTCGCTCTTCTCTTTTTCTTGCACACTGCCTCTTGCCTAGTCACCCTTAGCTTGACTTTGAGTGCAGGAATTCCTCTGATAAAAACTCTTCACTGGATCTTGGTCACACACTGAGTGAAGCCGCCTCTTCTTAACGTGCCTGCCTGCAGAGTTCTGTGACTCGGCCCAAATCACCCTTCTAGCCCCATGTTCTAGCCAACTGTCCTGTCACAGGTGCTTTCCGATCACACTGTCCCATCTGCTGGACAGCCCTTTCTCCTTGACTCCATCCATCTGCTGGAATCCCACCCTCTGGGGCTTCCATAAAACAATCCTCCTTCACACAACCTGCTTCTGCCCCTCTGAAACCCTGAAAATGACCTCCAATTTGTCACCTCCTTTACAGCCCTCTTATAAACATGGCCAGATTTGTGCAGGATTATATGCGACTGTGCCTCGTCTACCCCCCTGGATTATAATCTCCTGAGTGCGCCCAGCGTCGCTGCACCGAACCGCGCCGTGTCCGGGTAGTTGATCGATCAGGTCTTAATGGATTGAAGGTCTGAGAGAATGAATGAAGTTCTAACGTGTGCCTTTCAAAGAATAATTTTTCTAGACATTACTATATAGATATATTTAAATATAATAACATTAGTACTAGTTAATGTTTGCATCTAGCCATTTAAATAGTTTTATAATAAAAACCAGAAAAACGAATTTTTTCTCTTAAGATTAGCTACACCTAGGAGACATATTGGATCGTAAGGCTGCTGTTTCTTAAAACATTTTCATAAACGCCTCCAGAGCCATGTTATGAATCATACGAGAGAATGTAATTACTTTTTTAACTCAAGTCTCATTTTTTAACAAAACGGGTGTCTCTCATCTGATGACACATCTTGTTACTCACAGTTGCATCTGAATGACTTTTGGATGTCCCTCAAATACAATTTGCTGCCGTGGAAACCGCACAGTTGTGTGCGGCAGGTTGCGAAGGCGAAGGCCAGGGGATGGGGACCGGGACGGGGCGAAGGCAGAGCCGCGGGACACGCACGTCAGGAGTTAGGTAGGATCCGGTGGGTCTGTCAGTTTGCCAGCAAGGGCGACTGTGAACTGCAGGAGCCCACCCAGACGCGACCCCGTGCTTGGGCTGCACGAGCCCGAGCGTGGTGGAGAGGCCAGGTCACTGCGGGATAAATGAGCCCCAGCGAAGTGTATTTCTTGCTTCCCCCGTGTCTGTGCGAGTCGAGGTCCCGTCCAGAGCAGCTGTCCCAGGTGGGACCAGGTCGGCCTGCAGGTGTGGCCGGAAGGGGCTGGCCCGCTGACTCCACAGGGCTGAGGGGATAGCGTCCCGGGGCCCAGAAGGAGAGGACAGGGGAACGCTGGGGGCATGGATGCCTTCTACTGCAGTGGGTGCCAGGAGTCTCTTGCATTTTTCATTTAAGTGAATATTTACTGAGGCAACACTTTATGTTTAGCACTTTTCTAGGCAGCTGGTGGGGCCTAAGAGTCCTCATTCCCAGAGTCTAGAGCTTTCTGCACAAGCAAGAGAGTTGAGGGAATTTAACAGCAGTAAAAGGCCTCCCAGGAGGATTTTCCTAAGTTGATTTTTCAGATGGCCTTTGAGAAGAGAGATCAGGAGAAGGGGAGAGATGGGTTCTAGGCGGGCGTGGTGTGCGCCAGTGTCGTGGGCGTCCTACAGGGTGGGGGGCAGGGGAGAGGGAGAGAAGGAAGAAGGGTGGTGGGGAGAGGGAAGCCGCAGTCTCAGGAGGGGCACTGGAGGTAGGGCCTGTGGATTCGGAGCCTCACTCTGGAGCTCCCACTAACTTGCTCTTTGACATTGAATAAACCGATTCATCCCTTTGGACCTCGGTCCCCTTCTTTGCAAAATGGAGGTGAGCATTGTCCCCACCCCAAGGCTCAGGGGGAGCATTAAAGGAGATACTACATCAATACTCAAAGCACCTAGAGCAGTGGCCGTTACAGTGTAAAAACGCTCAACAAACAAGAGCCGCGTCACTCCGGGAAGGGCAGGGTAGCGCAGGCAAGCATGTGACTCCAGACTGCTGGAGAGTTTGGGCTTATTCCACGCGGAAGGGAGACCTTGGCCTAAGGGATATTCACTAGGAGCCGCTTAAAAACTGTATTTCAAGGTAAACCTCTAGCTTTTCTACCATTAATATTAATATTTGACAGTTCACCACTATCAGTCTCATCTCCAGTAATGCATGCAAGTTGTGCAGTCAGAAATGAAGTGCAACATCCTTCTCAGGAGCTGTTAGTTCCCTCCTGTCCGAGTCCAGGCCAGCCTGGTGCCTCTTGTCCCCTCCCTCCACGCAGCACTGGTCCCTAACATTGTTTTCTGCTAGTGTCACTCGAGGGTAGACACAAAGAAATATACTGCATGGCTTCTGCTCTCAAGGAACTTACCAAATGTTCCTATCAAACCTTGGCTTTTCCAAGTCCATTTTTAGAACCTTTTGTTTCAATGGAATGAGAAAAACTAAAAATAGCCCAGGCAGGCGTTTCAAAGCTGTCTTAAGTTGTTCTTCACTCATTTTTCTTCTTCTGGTGTGAGTAGCTTCAGCTTCTATACAGGGACAAAGAAAAGTAAATTCCTCGCAGCCTCAAGTGCTATTTATGCTCGGCGGTACATTATGTTTCTGAAGAAATAGCTCAGGAAGCTGGAAGAGCCCGTTTGCACGGAAATCCAACTCTTTTTTGTGGTTATTGACTGTCTTTTCGTGCATTCCACCGTCAGTGTGAGGATCGTGGAAGAGGGACGTGCACACGCGCGCTGTGTCCCCTAGAAGCAAGTGCTCGGCCCGGACATCTAAGATCAGACATGGTCCTGCCATCCTGACTCCTTCCCTCTCCCGGGCAGATTTCTCAGAAAAATGACAGGGCTCAGGCCTTGACAGGTGATTTGCCTGGGAAGCCCAGCGAGCGGCAGGCAGAGAGGCGTGTGCATGGGATGCTTCCCCTTTAACCCTGAATAGTCCAGTTCTGCACGGCCAGTGGGGGGAGGGTGCCTCCCCCCTTACTGCACCACCTACCACTGGCCGTGCGAGCTCGGCAGGGTTTGAAAAGATCATTGCTTTGCTTTCTCATGAAAAAGTTTTTTTTTCCTGTTTATTCATGATCATGCTTTGTGACAAAATATTAATATACGATATCAGCTCACCATATTGAATAAACACATTTCTAATTAAAATGGTGGGGAGCGTTTATGCTGGGTGGAGGAGGGAGCCGTGGATACAAGACCCATCTGCTACTGTCCCGACTTCACTTCGAGGGAGTCATAAAATGCAAACTGGGCAGAGAAGACCTCCACGTGGCCACTCCTGCTGTGTTCAGTTGGTGTTCTGTGTCCACACTGGTTTCCATGGGGCTGTGTCTTCTTCAGGGCACGTGTAGAGGACACTGGGTGGTTGGATTACAGGGTCTGTTCTCTGTCGACGCTGAAGCAGGAGGGACGAGGCCGGTCAGCTGCAGTCGCTCGTGGCTCGTGCTCACACTTCTTTGGTGGCTGCAGCTGCCATCTTGAGACTTTCCTTCCAAAAGCCTCCCTGTGTGGCCTCGGAGGGCTGGAGGGCATTGTGGGATCCATCCCATACTGTGCCTTTCTATTTATAACCACCTGATCGTTATAGGAGCTACTATTTATTCAATGCCTATTGTGTGCCGGGGGCTTGGCGTTTCTCATTTAATTCCCACCCTGGTCCTAAGAGATGGGAACCAAAGCCAGCATGGAGGAAGTCCAGGTGTAGGGGGCTCTTTGGATGCTCTCACTTGATGTTTGAAATAACCATAGAGGTGAATAAAGTACCATTATTATAATGTCTTACAGTGGGAGAAACTGAGACTTAGCAAGATTAAGCAACTTGACCACAGTTGCTTACCAAATAGCTAGTGAATTAGACAGTTATTGCCAAATAGCTAGTAAATTAGAAAAATGGGGATTTGAACCCAAACGTGAGGGACCTCAAGGCCCACGATCCTCCCTCTGCTCCCATGGATGTTCATCTTGGGCATGGACGGCCACGTCCTAGTTCTCTCCTGCAGTGCAGAGATGCTACGATAAGTGTTTCAGAATGAGTCACAGTTTAATAAAAGAATGTAAGTTTTAGAGACTTTTCTACGCCTTCACTTACCTTGCTTAATATTTTTTATTTCTAATTGTTTGCCAATTGGTCACTCAGCGTAATTTTATAATAGCGTTATTGTTTATTTTCAATGTGTACTGTAATTTGTTGAAAAGATTAACTCCATTAAGACAAGCAGCACATATGCTTAAATTAGATGACATATTATCCAAGATTTTGCAATTCTTATCCAAAGTATTTATAATTTAAATTATAAAAATTGTTTTTATTGTTAAAAATATGCAGGCAGCATATTACATTTACTGACACTTAACATATAAAAACAACAGGAAACCTGAACATAGGTAGTGGACATTTTCTTTTTTCTTTTTGTTTGTTCTCAGTGTGATGGATTTAATCACTTTAAGACGAATACGGTGGCTATCTCCCCGTGCCACGTGCCCCAGAGCGCCTGCGGCATTGACTGTCCCCTGTCTGTGACGTGCTGGGTGGCAGGGGTGTGGAGGGGAACTCGTGGGGGTGCTGCCCTGCCTCTGTGGCGCTGCGTGCCTGCTGGGTGGCTCCCTTCCTGTCCAGCCTCACAGGGGGCGCTACCTCCTTCGGAGGCCACTTCCACGGGCTCCTATGCTCCCGCTCCCCTCCTTTTTGGCTCTGTTTCTCTTTTGTCCCGCCCTGCAACCCTTCCCCACAGGGAGCTCCCATGCAGGTGTGTGTGAATGTCTGTGCCCAGGGCCAGGGTTGGGGGATGCCATACGTGCACCAGTGGGACTGACCCTCCCATGTCCCTGAAAGGTGCCTGGTGGGCCAACTGGAGCGGCCTGAGCTCGCACACACCTCTACTTCGCTAGGAAGATCTCGGTGAGAGATGACTTAGCGGGAAGCAGTGGGCCAACCCTCATCTCACTTTCAGGTTTCTGAGTAACTAGGCTCCTCTCATCCCTGGATTAAGGTGTGCTGGGCTCTGGGCTGAGGGTCCTCTGGGTGGCCCTGGCCTGCCCGCTGTGCAGGACTCTGCCCTGCACCCCACCTGGACCTCTTCCTGGACAGTGGCAAAGGCTTCCTGCCTCTGTTCCCTCTCGGTCCTAGACGTTAAGTCCACCTCTCATGTAGCTCCTCTCTCTTTTCTATTTAAAAAATCCTTTTCTTCCCCCAGGTTTCCCTTTTAATCTCATGATGCTTGCAGTACTCACACAGTTTCCAGCCTCCTCAGGCACTGACTCATTATCTTCCAGCCTCAACTATATTTCTTTTTGGGGATCCTGCCATTCCTACCCACCTTGCAGCCATAGGACAGCCTGAATCGGCTTCACTCCTGCCTGTGACTCCTGGCTTTCCATGAAACACCTGCAGGTGTTGCTTATCTTTTCAAGAATTACTAAAATTTACTCTCTGGTAGAAAGGTAGACAAAAACTCAATAACAAAAATATTACATTGGATTGTAGACTGGAAGGTTTAGCAGTCACTGCGCTATGACGTGACAGGGCTAACTTCTGCCATGGACTGGCAAGAGGAAAGTAACGTGGAAGAACAGCAGGAGAGATGAGCGAGCTGTTAGCAAACTGCTTCTGTGCAAGGCCAGATAGCGAATCTTTCAAGCTTTGCGATTCACCGGTTCCACTACTGCTGCACGACAGCAGCCGTAGACCACAGGTAAACCAGTGGGCATGGCTCTGTTTCAATAAAACTTTTGTCGCATTTACTTAAATTTGGCCCAAGTCGGCCTCGTACTTTGAGTCCCCACGTCGTGAATTATAGCCTCACTTTGTATGTAAACTGTCAGATCCTGATTTAGGAGTGTAGCAAACAGCTGAGTGTCAACCCATCGCAGGCAGCTGACTCTCGAGAGGTGCTGGGACAGGGCCAATGTCCCGAGGTAGCCGAACAGGCCATTCTCTACTTTGCCTCGGGGACCAGCCTGTGAACGCCCACTGCCCGTGTGCTGGCCAGAGCTCTCCCGGCCTCCCCTCGTTCAGGATGCTTCCTGGCTCATGAGTTGTCCTTCTGCAAATAAACTGTTAGAGTTCATTTGTCTAAAGTTTTTCTTTTAACACTTTATTTATAAAAACAGGCAGTTGGCTGTGTTGGCCCGTGGGCCACAGTTTCCAGACTCCGGATCTAGACTAAGGCTCCTTGTTACACGACAGAAACTGAGGTCCAGAGATGGGAAATGAATTGTTGAGAGTCAGGGAGTTTGTCTTTGGAAGAGGAAACCAGGTCTCCCTGGGGCAGTCACCTAACAGAGGAGGAGGAGTGGCGGGGGGCTCGGGGAGGGCTCAGGGCTGGGCACAGGGAAGGGGCGAATACTCCAAGTCTGACTGATGGCGCCGCCACGGGCTGCGCCTGCACCGGGTGCGGGAGACCCGTCTAGCTCGTGGGGTGTGAGAGCACTTAGGAGGAACAAAACCCTGGCTCTTGGCATCAGAGAGTCTAGAGCACATCAAAAATAGAACAAAGGTGTTTTGGACGTTGAGTTGCTGTTTTCAGTAGAACACAGAGTAGGTTCACAATTGTGCAGCTTGAATTAGGGCTTGGTTCCAGTGTGCCAGCTACTTGTCAGTGCCATAAAATACGTGACGTTCCAAAAAGGAAAGACAAGGGGCATGTACTGCTTCTGTTGAAGGATTTATGGGTCCAATATTAATAGTGAGGTTAGCATGGAGGTTCACACATTGCACAGAAATAAACTAGATCAATGCCTTTGCAAAGAGAGAATGCCCCCCACCCCGCCCCACCCCTGCCTTCCATACCCATTAAATTATTTAAGAGAGATTTATCGTGAGACTACTAGATGCAGTCACTGTTCTAGGTCCTGGACACGCGGCAATGACTAAGACACACAAGACCTCCCTGCCTTCGATTTCGGTGGGTACAACCCAGAGGTCACTGCGAACATGGTTATGTCTTCAGTGTGAGATGGTGTGTGGTTGGACAAGTGTGTTCTCCTACATATTAACTCACTGTCCCCATATCTGAGTCAGAGCAGGGGCGGGGAACCTGGTCTGTACCTGGTAATAGAAGCTGCAGGGATTCCCTGGTGAATGAGCGAAGAGTGCAGATGTATGGAGGTAGGTTGTTTGTCATTTTGCGGGTTAGAGCAGTCTTTGTGGGTAAGAGAGCAGTGGGAGATGAACTCAGTGAAAATGTTTCCTATGGGCAACTAGGGGCCCAGCATTCAGAATGGGGGCTCAATTTGAATGAAGATTTGGCTTTAAGTGCATATGCTCAGAGATAGAAGATTGGTTAATACCCGTAGTTAAGATGGTGGGGAACTCGGGGAGAATGAGTAAGACTAGGTTGTTGCATTGAGAAAGGGGCTCTTTGATTCTTCATTTAAAGCATTTTGGGGGTGGGGAGTAATGAGGTGGTAGTGGTTAGCTTTGGAGAAGGACAAGATTTGTAGGGGAATTGGGGGTGGCTGGAACATGGTGAGACAGGGAATAGTAGTGAAGGGTGTGGTCAGAGGTGTAGGCAGGGGCCAGTAGTTCATGTGAGGCCCGTAGGTCCTGGCAAGGCCCCTAATATCTGCTTGTAAGTGCAAATTGAGCAACCAGGAAAATTAATTGACTAAAAACATTACCTATTCCAGAGAGAACTGAAAGCACGTATCACACAAAAACTTGCCATGAATGTTCATAGTAGCATTATTATTCATAATAACCTCAATTTGGAAATAATCCAAATGTCTGTCAGTTGATGCATGGATAAACAAAATGTGGTATATCCATTCAATGAAATGTTACTCATCTATAAAAAGAAATGAAATTATGACACACGCTACCACATGGATAACCCTTGAAAACATTGTGCTAAGGGAAAACAGCCAGACACATTTGAGGATCCTCTGTCAGAAATGCTCGGGATCAGAAGAGTTTCACATCTTAAATTTTTTCAGGTTTCAGAATATTTATAAATGCACAGTGAGATATCATATGGATGGTACCCAAGTCTAAACACAAAATTCATTTATGTTTTATATATACTTTATACTCATAGCCTGAAGATAATTTTATACAATATTGTAAATGTGCTTGGAACAAAGTCTATGTACATGAGGTCATCTATGGAATTTTCCACTTGTGGGGTCATGTCAGTACTCAGAAAATTTGGATTTTTGGAGCATTTCTGATTTTGGATTCTCAACCTGCATATTGTATGACATGTCCTTATATGAAATGTCCAGAATAAACAAATGCATAGATGCTGAGAGTTAGATCCGTGGTTGCCAGGGGCTGGGGGAAGAGCAAATGGGGAGTGACTGCTGAGAAGTATGGGGTTTCCTTTTGGGCTGAAGAAAATTCTCTGGGATAAGATAGTGGTATTGGCTGTACAACTCCAAGAGTATGTTAAAAACCAGTATGTTTTAAAATGGTGAATTTTATGGCATGTAACTTATATCTCAATAAAACTGTGTCTTCTTAAAAAGCAAAAGAGTTCTATAAATATTTTAGCTTTTCAAAATTACTCATGTTGTCTGATAATCTTTGCATAAAAAAATTGCAACTAAATGCACCATGGGATGACTCCAAGGATCTACCAGCAGTCTGTAAAAATAGGAAGTGTCGGTTTGTGTTCTGCGTTGTCTGATTTGCGCTTTGATTTTTATATTAAGACTTGTGGCCCAAACTGATAATAGGGTATTATGTTAAAAATAGTCCTATTGATATTTAGGTTTTTAAATAAAAGCAGAGCTTTGGCAAGGTGATTTGACCTGTTTTTTAAAATGGTTGCAGCCACGTTGCTTTATTACAGTGGATGATGCTTCATACGTTACAATGCGGCAATGTAAAGGATATGTGTAAAGGATGTGTGCAGACTTCCGGGTGGATTGGTGTGTTTTCACAGAGCATGTGAAAGCTGAAGGACTGTCTGGACCAGGCAGTTGACCGCCTTTTATCAGTGGGGAGGGGGAAGTTTGCATAGTTGAAGTGGTCCATTCTAGGGACCAAGGAAGTGCTTATAACTCCAATAGTGCATTCCCAGAAGACTTTTTTTTTTTTTAAAGAAAAAATAGTACTACTTTCTAAAAGAAAGTACAGGTAATGTTTGGGGCCATTTAAAAAATTGGAATGAGCTTCAAAGAAAGAAAGGGAAAAACCATTCAGAATTTGTTTTGTGCCCTTCCCTTGGATCTGCTTTTTGACATATGTTTAAGATGAATTATTAGTTTCTAGGTTGTCCTAAATATCTTTTGAATATGTTTGGAAACTGATTATGTAAAAAAAAAAAAAGCAAGAACAAAGTTTAGGGGAAAAAAGTTATTGTGGTCTTGACATCAGCAGACATTAACATCTGTTCTCTTGTTTGTACCTCTGACCACATTAAAATATTTGATGTCCCTTAAAAAAAAGACTGTTCTATGGGCTTGCTGAGGACTTTAATGACAAATACATTTCACCTTTGACCTTGAAGTAAACGAATGTCATGCTGTCCCTTACTTGCAATGTCACATGTTCTCCACAGTGGGTTCAGAGAGTTGGCAGGCCAGAGACTGAAATGTCTGCTTGCACTTGAAATGGGCTTGGAATAAACATCTGCATTTGTCAACTGGAAAACATTTCCAAAGAGAGCCTTAAAGGACCATTTGATGTTCTCTTTTTCCTGTCTTTGTTTTATTCAACTCACTTTATTGCTCTCTATTCTAGCACCTTTCCCAAGAAACAGTATGCCTAGAGTTTGAACAAAGAGTATTTTATATTTTTAGCTATAATTGAATTTTACAAGTTTATTTGAAAGATATTTTTGTCAGATGCTTTTTCTGCATCAATTGAGATGATCATGTGCTTTTTATCTTTCATTCTGTTACTTTGGTGAATCACAATTTGATTGATTGGTGCATGTTGAACAACCTTGCATCCCGGGGATATATCTCACTTAGTCGTGGTGTGTAATCTTTTTGATGTGCTGCTTGGTGTGGTTTGCAGGTACTTTACTGGCATTTTTGGATCTATGTTCACCAGAGATATTGGCCTGTAGTTTTCATTTCTGTAGTGTCTTTTTCAGGGTTTTGTATCAGGGTGACTCTGGCCTCATAAAATGAGTTTCCAAATGTTCCCTCTTCTATTTTTTGGAAGAATTTTAGAAGGATTTGGTACTAATTCTTCTTTGAATGTTTGTAGAAATCATCCATAAAGCCATCTGGCCCTGAGCTTTTCTGTATTGGGAGGTTTTTGATTACAAATTCAGTCTTCTTATTGGTCTCTTCAAGCTTTCTATTTGTTCTTGATTCAATCTTGGTAGGTTGTATATTTCTAGGAATTTATCTGTGATAAAAATTGTAAAAAAAAATAGATATAGAAAGAAGTTACCTTAATATAACAAAGGCCATTTATGCAAAGGCATAGCTAATATGAGCAAGGGGGAAAACCTGAAAGTTTTCTTCTAAGATCTGGTACACGGCAAGGATGTCCACTCACTGCTTCTGTTTGACATAGTGCTGGAAGCTCTAGCCAGAGCAATTCGATAATAAAAAGAAATAAAAAGCCTATGAATTAGAAAGAAATAAAAATTATCTCTATTTGCAGATGTTACATTCCTATATGTACAGAACCTCCCAAACTCCATAAAAATATTAAAACTAATAAATGAGTTCAGTAAAGTTGCAGGATACAAAATCAACATACAAAAATTAGTAGTGTTTCTTTATACTTACAATGAATTATCTGAAAGGAAAATAAAAAAAACTCCCAATTACAATAGCATCAAAAAGAATAACATATATAGGAATACATTTAACTTAGGAGGTAAAAGATCTGTGTACTGAAAACTGTAAAACATTGATGAAAATAATTAAAGAAGACACAAGTAAATGGAATGATATCTCCTATTCGTGGGTTGGAAGAACTAATATTATTTTCATATGACACAAAGTGATCTACAGATGCAACACAATTCTAGTGGCATTTTTCACACATATAGAGAAAAAAAATTCTAAAATTCATGTGGAACCAAAAAAGACCCTAAGTAGCCAAAGCAATCTTGAGAAAGAAAAAAAAAGTTGGTGACATCACACTTTTTGATTTCAAAATTATATTCCAAAGCTATAGGAATTAAAACTGTGAGGTAGTGGCATAAAAGCAGACACACAGACCAATGGAACAAAGTAGGGAGCCCAGAAATAAACACGTGTGTATGCAATCAACGAAGGTGCCCAGCATGCACTTGGGGGAAAGATAGTCCAATAACTGGTGTCGGGAACGTACCTGGAGGAGTGGTACCCAGGGCGAGCTTGACCAGTGGTGGAGAAAGGGGAGGGGTGTTAGGGAGGAATCATTTCAGGGAAAAGAGGCAAAATGAGCAAAGCATGGAGCCAGGAAAGGAAGACTATGTTCAATGACTAGACTGACACTACCTGGAGAGAGTCCTGACTGCAACATTTGAGTCAGATAATCAGCAGTGATGTCCAGGGCAGATGAGAATGAGCCTCTGAACACCCGAGGAAGCTTGGTGAGGCCACTGCCCAGGCCTTAATTCTTTCCCTCTTCTATAAGAACAAGGAGACATAAGATGTTTTCTAAGGTGCAATTCTGCTCTAGAGTTTGCTGATTCGTAAGGACAGGGACCAGTTAGGGGGCTCTCTAGTAGTGTGGGCACGCAACACAGGGGATGTGTGGAATGGCACGGTGGGAACAGAAAGGACGGGAGGAGCAGGAGAGGACACTAGGGGAGGTGGGCCCTGGGGGAGACTGGACGAGCAGATTGCTGGATTTCAGGCCCATCGACCTGGAGGCATGGTAATGCCACTACGAGAAAGGAGACTAGAAGGGGCTGGTTTTGTGGGGAGGGTGGACTTGGTCTCAGACACGCTGAGTTTGAGGTGTTGCTTAAAATCCAGGAGGATACATCTTACGAGCTGCAGCAAGACGGGGAAGTGGATTTGGGCGTCATCTGCACAGAGGGTGTGCTGGTACTCTGGGATGCGCGCGGAGGGCGTCGGAGGGGGAGGCAGGGAGGAGAAAGCTAGACCCTGGGGGAGCATAGGGAGCCGTGGAAAGAGGCGTTTTGGGAGGATGAGAAGGAGGAGTCATGGCGGCGGGTCACAGGTGCGACCCTTCCTAGCAGACTCGGTTCAGTGAAATTCAAGGAGAGCCATGAGAGAGAAAGGGAGGGCAGTCAGCCTTGTGAGACATCGGAAAGCGTCACCTTTTGGAAGCCTTCAGGGGAATCACTTGTTCACATTTTATAGTTTTCTTATCATCTTCTCCCTTCTTTTTTCTTGACGCAAGGCGCAGGGGCTCTCCTGGCCTCCTCAGGAGTGATGAAGGTCTCTGCGAGGAGGTATTATACCAACACCAGAGTAGGGGAGATTTAAAAGTAACAGCAACTTTCTTCTCCCAAACAGCCAGCATTATCTGGAATTGGGGGTGGCAGTCTTGGAACGAGTGTCAGTGGGGGAAAAAAAGCCCCTCAGCCCAGAACCCCAAATGCAAACAGTCCCAGCGTCCCAGCGGTGTTTTATCATCTTTTCGGGGTGAAGCCTGGGGATACGTCTGAAGCAGGCCCAAAGGTGCAGTCAGCTGAGCCACCTGGCACCAGCACCTGTGCAGGTCAGTGGCATCTGCCACTCAGAGCAACCCAGGGTCACTGGGGTCCCTGGGGCTGCATACAAGACGCTGGGGCTTTGCTCTTCTCAGGCCTCCGTCGCTCTGCATCCAGTCCCAACCCCAGCGACGGCCTCTCCCCAGGCACCGTGGTGCCAGCGTGTGATCAGGCAGGGCTCCTGTTTTAACGGTCCCCAGGTTTGGATTTCAGGAGGTGGGAGCTCTCAGGCAGGGCGGCCTTGGCAGGCAGCCCAGATTTCTGGAATGTGTTGCTCGGCCTGGTGGGCCAGCAGCTCGGCAGATCAGGTTCCTGCCGGTGCACCCAGGAGAACAATAGGCATGTGGCTCCTGGACTCATTAGCTGTGTGGCTCTTCTCCTGGCTGTGCCCTCGGCTGGGCCCCCAGTCTTGCCGTCCCTGACTCTGGGACCCCACGTGCACACTTGCTGCCTCGGAACAGCCCTGCGGGGAGCAGGCGGCATCGGGAACTGGAGTCAGTGGGCAGGGCTCAGGCTCATGACTTGTGTCACATGTGTGGCCCCGAGGTGACACTAGACCAGGAAATGGCCCCGAGCAGGGCCACGGTGTTTCTTTTGGCACAGCCCTGCGCTTGCTTGTGAGTAGGTTTGGGGGCAGATGCACACTCCCTGCTGGGGCGCCAGCCCGGTTTAGAGGTGACTGCTCCAGAGCGCTGGGCACATTTCGTTTATTACATGGGGGAAGGCTCTGGCCAGACCACCGGCTCCTGTGTGTCCAAATATGCTAGTGGGAGGGAGGCCGAAATGAGGGCCAGGGTGAAGAAGCCTGAAGGTTCATGGAATGCCAGCCAAATTCCTGGGGGAATGCAATGTCTGGATTTAGTGGAATCTTAGACTTGGGAGAGTTAAAAAGGTCTTGAATATTTAACAGAGAAAAGGGATTTTTCATTCAGGACCATCTAATCCAACTCAGGACAATTCAGATTTCCATACAGTTAAATTAAGAATGCTATTATTTATTTAACAAAAATAGTTACAGCAGGAATCTTTTAATAAGAGGGCTTGCCCAGTGGTCATTAAACATAGAGCTTTAATGTACATCTTTTGGGATTTTCATTTAGTTTGAAAACTGAGGCGCATTTTTATTTTTATTCTCTTTACACTTTATTCTCACTTTCAAAACCTTTTCAGTCTAGATCAAGAACATCGGGGAAAGCCTGAGAAGGTGTGAATGAAAGGGAAGGTGTTTCCCAATCATACTTGAACACAAAACCCAGCTGCTTTCCTTAGGCGACGCTCTTGCACCTGTTCCCAGAACAGTTTTTTCCCCTCTCTCTCATTAAGTGGCTCTCTCTAGATTTGAGATTCAGACCTTACTTTCAACAACCCCAGTAGGGCCATAGTTGAGGAAATGGATGTTTAAAATATTTTCCCCCAAAGTTCTTCAAAAGAAAAAATGGGTTGATGATGATTTTGTAGAAGGCTGAATGAATCATGTTCATCAGACATGTGGGAAGTTACTGTAGAACCTCGGTATTCCAAGTGGGATCCTTCAGTCAGCAGTATTGGCATCACCGGTGAGCCTGTTAGAAGTGCAGGGTGTTAGGTCCTACCTGGGCCCGTGGAATTGGGGTCTGCATTTGATCAGGATCCCAGGGGACCTGTGACAAACAGAGCATGAGAAGAAATAAGTACCACACATCCCGAATCTGAGATTCTTGCTTCCTTCTTCTCTTATACACTGTGTTCTCTGTCTCCCCGCCACTCCCATCTCTCTGCTGGACAATTTTCTTCTATTTAGACTGTTAATCCACAGAGATGTCCTGGACCAGCCTCAGAACTCCTAGATTTTTCTCCAGATGAAGTGTGGGAGGTGATTTGACAGGTTGGAAACCTTTCTGTTAACAGCCATTATAGCAAAACATTCCCCCAAACCAAATTCGCCAATTATTAACAAGTTTAAACAGAAAACGGTGTTTACTAAGGCATTCTTCCTGGGGCTTAACATATCCTGTGAAGAGGGCGGGGCGGGGGTAAGGGGATAAATGGAAATCTTAGCTCTACCTGCAGTTCAAGGTAGTGTCAGAACCAGAGGTTTCGGTAAGGGGGGAGAAGCACCTCTTCCTTGGCAGCTGGAGACGGAGATCCTTTCACACGTCCCAGCAATAACCTTGTCACCGGAGTGACTCCACCGGAGTATTAATAATTACAGGATGTGCGCAGTAGCTGACATTCTCCCTGTCCTTTGGTTCTGCACAGAGCGCACCTGTGCACAACAGCCTTCGGTCAAGAACGTGAAGCCGCCGGAAGAGCAGGGCCTCAGTGCAGGCGGGCACAGCCCGTGTGTGCCCCGTGGGCACCAGGAGGGCTGTGCCCGGAGGTTTGCTCAGTACTTATCCTCAGCTCCTGGTACCAAGCAGATGCCATCAGTATTTCCTCAATGAATTATAGCAGTCATTTCATCTTGTGTCTGTGGCTGAAATTCTTGAATCTTTTAAAGATAAGAATTGTCATTTGCCATGGGTTGGGCTTGCTGTACTTTGCTAGCAGACGGGTGTGGGGGTGCAAGCACAGGCCCTCTGCAGGGCATGGCCTCTTCTCTGGTCTAAAGGACGTTGCAAAGACGATGTGCAGATATTTAGTGTGGACATGTGGAAATCTTGGACTGCTGGACTTGGAGGCTCCTGGACGCCCAGGGGCACCTCATCCAGTCTTGCACTCCAGCAGGAATTCCCGCTACAACGTGGGCTCATTTATTTAACAAATCTCTGCCGACCATTTACAAGGTGTGCCACCTGCTTGGGACTGTCGGGGCCCTATGGCCAGGTGGTAAATTACAGTTTCTGATCTCTAGGAGCTCACGATTTGCTGGAGGAGTGACACTTTTAAACAGATAATGACACCATTTCTTTAAAAGAAATTCAGGTATACAGAGGTACTAGCCAGGAATGCAGAGGAAGGTGGGCCCAGCTCCCCTGAGACTCGGTGGGGAGGGCAGGAGGCTCCAGACACTGATCCCATCCCAGACGTGGCTTCCTAAGAATCCAGACACTCTCAGGTGACCGACAAATAACTTATTAGGTGTTTACTGGGTGCCAGGCACAATTCAAAGTGTTTTACATGCGCTAATTCACTTAATCTTCACAATAACTGCTAGGTTATTGTCCCCATTTTACAGATTAGGAAACTAAGGATCACAAGGTCAGGTGATAACTTGTGCACCAGTAAATGACCCAGCCTGTTGCGATAAGGCAGGTGACAGATAATGAGGCTTTGCACTTCATGGTGTTGTGGGGCAGATGTGAGGAGGGACAGATTCCAGACATTAGGAGGTAGAAGCCGGAGGCTTTGGTAGCCAGCTGGAAGGGGCTGGGGTAAACGAGGTGGTGTTATCCATATACGACTTTGGCGTTTGGCCTGGTAACTCGGCAGATAGTGGTGAAATGGAACCTGGTAGGAGGAAGAGAAGATTTCAGGAGGTAAATGCTTCCGGGGTTTTTCACGTACCTCTTGAGATTCTATGTGACTGTGGATGTTCCATGAGTTTTCCTGGTAAGACGGTCCACAGCTTTCCTTAGATGGTTATAAAAGCTGTCTCTGGCAAGAACGGAGAAGTAGCAATGCAGCAGGATTGGCGGGGCCAGTTCTGTAAGGGCGGGCATAGGGGCTCAAGTGCAAGGGTTGGCCTTCGACACAGGTGAGGCCCAAGCTTACCTAGGATGGGAAGAGACATGGAAGACACCGTCGTGTCTTTGGCTGGGCAGTGTGGTGGTGGTGGTGTGGGTAAGTTGAGGCAGCTCTCACTGGGCAGCGCTCATTGTTGGAAAGGTCTCATTTTGAGTCAAAACTTGATTTTCTCTTTTCTTATGTCTCTCCTTTTTTAGCCTAACTTTTCCCCATTTTCTTCCATCAACTCCCTCGGATGCAGTTTTCAGAGACAGCCCGGATTCGAAGTCTCTTCTCAAAATGGGGGGGCTCTGTGCTCAACATAAGGCTGTAAATACAGTCTAATTGGTAGATTCACCTTCCTGCCTCCCAAACCAAATCTTTGTTAATCCATCTGGAAGGTTCTAAGCTCGCAAAGCTGAAGGCCATGTTGCTCCTATGTTCCCAGCTCCTAGCACAGCGCTGGCTGACGTGGGGTAAATCTCATCCAGTGAGTGCGCAGGAATCTCCATAAAAGGTGGAACATAATCTCTACAATTTAGCATGGAAGTAAAGGAGATTAAATGAAGGTGGAATGAAGTGATGTACCTTAAAATACATGTAAGCCATAAAGCACTATACACATGTTAGTTTTTATCCTCATTATTTTCTTTAATCTGGATAAATTGTTTCTGGTTTCAAAATCTAGCCTTTGCCAGTATCTGCACAGCCGCACACAGCAATGTTGTTCTCTCTCTGCAACTCCTGCAATTCAAATCCTTCGGCTATCTGGATTATTCAAGTGGGTTCATGTTAACAGGCTTCATTTGCATACAGGATGCTTTCTCCTCCAGCCTCAAATATCTGTGTGTCTCAGATAGATCTGTGTCCTAGTTTACCTTAGTATTTTACTTTAGTTTAGAAATATTAGAAACCCTGATTACATATTTTATTATGAAAAATTTCAAGCACATAAAAGTAGGGGCGTGAAGAGTATAGTGGGCACTTTCATATTCATTGCCCAGATTTGACAATTATTGATGTTTTGCTCTTTCCTTTAAGCTATGCATTTGTAAAATTTTTATTGAAAACATTTAAAACTGTCTTGTACTATCATTCGTTTTATTTCTATGTACTTCAGACTGCATCTTTAAAAAATACACACATTTTCTTTTATAACCATGATACCATTTGTACCCCTAAAAATTAATATTACTCATAATCAAATTTCATGGGTTGTTTCAAAAATGCTTGCTTACACTTGGTTTGTTCAATCGGGACTCCATATCTTAGCTCGGCGGCTGTAACAAAATACCATAGGTTGGGCGACTTAAACAACAAACATTTATTTCTCACAGTCCTTGAGGCTGGGACGATCGAGGTGGCGGCATACTGGGAGTCAGGCTGCCTTCCCCGTGTGGTGAGTGAGCAGCTCTGTTCTCTTCCTCATCTTTTGGGGGCCCCAGTCCCACCGTGGGCCCCACTCGCATGGCTCCATCTGACCCTAATCACCTCCCGAAGGCTTTCCATCCAGAGGCCATCATGTCAGGGATTAGGGCTTCCACAAGTGAATTTTGGGGGGACACAAACTCTCAGGCTCTGACACTTCACAAACATCCCACACATGCGTTTGTCTGCGATGTCTCCCTTTAACGCGGAGCACGCCACCCCCCCCCCACGACCTCGTTGCAGAAACCGGGTCAGTCGTCCTGCAGAATGTCCCACGTTCTGGATTTGTCCCTTGGCTTCCAATTCAGTCATCGAACTTGTTCCTCTTCCCGCTGTCTGTCCTGTGCGTGGAGGTTGGCTCTGGATGAATGATGAGGCTCAGGCTCCTCATGCTGCAGGAATATTCCACAGCCAGCTCTGTTCGCTCCCTCTTGCCTGAGCTGGGGGCCCGAGACTTCTGGTCGCCCCACCTTCAGTGATGCCAAGAGTCATCGTGGATTCAAGGGTAAAACGGCACAGAGTAATTGTTAAAGTCATGCATTAAAAAAACAGTTTTTCTTCTTATTCCCAAAGCAACATATTAATTGTAGAAAATTTATAACATATAGATAAACAAAAAAATAAAGCCATCTTTAGATAAATGCCATTAAAATTTTGGTGTAGATCCTTCTAGTATTTCTTCATAATCATTTTATACTCACCTCTTTCCACCTGTAATACACAGGGAATATTTTTTGATGCTTTTAAATATTCCTTCACAATGTCATTGGCTGTCTAGGAGTCTTTGCATGGCTCTGTAAGAATCTAACTAATCGACTACTTTTGTAGGAGTCATGAGAATTACAAACCCACTGCTTAAAATGCTCATTCAGATTCGGCCTGAGACCACTCTGAGAGCACGTGATAAGTGCTTGTCCATCTGCGCCCTGGGACTGCTGCTCTTCTCTTCTGGGGGAGGGGAGTGGGAGGAAGGGAGAGGGTCGTAGATTGGTGCCTTGGAAAGTTTTCCTGAAGTGTTGAAATGTGTTTTCTTTGTCTTGCTAAATAATCTACCTTGTTCTGTGCTTAAGATCGCACTGCACAGTCTAGCAGCTGGTTTCACATGCTCCCTAAGTCCTTGTTCCTCAGAGGGTAGCCAGGACCAGGGGTATCATTGTCGTCTGGGGAGCTTTGTGAAAATGCAGCACCTCAGGTCCTGCTGAGAACCCTGTGTCAGAATCTGCATTTTCTTCAGATCCCCAGGACTAAAGTGTGAGCCACAGTGTTCTAAAACACTTAATGCCTGGAAAAGCTGGCTCATTTTGTGTTGCACGTGGGGCAAACATGCTAGATGCAGCCACAGAGCAGCTCCTCCTCTTGGGCTACCTGGGTGTGGGTGCTTCCCAAGGAGGGAGGACAAACCTGTGCCACGTCCGGAGTCTCAAACAGGTGAACCTGGCTGTGGCGAGAGCTTGGAATTTGGAGTTCAGGCTGAATCTTCATGATGGTGTGACTCTAGATAAGTTATAAGTGATCTAATCTTGCCTTTCTCCTTGGTATAATGGAGATCATATTTCTTATTTCACAGGGATGGTCTGAGGTTTAAATAAAATCATGTATATGGAGCACTCAGCATAGTTCCTGGCATGTTGCAAGTGCTTAGTGAATGTCTGCGATTGCTATTAATTATCTCCCAAATACTAAGTTTTATGAAGCTGCATTGAGACCAAAGGTCACTTGACAGCTATTATTTTTGGGAATACTTTGCTAATTGGGACAGCTAATACTTTGGGAATACTTTCAAGACTAATATTGAAAGTAATGTAGAACTTTTTTCCTCCCAATTTCAGCTACAAAAAATGTCACTGTTGATTTCAGCTGCTGGTTCCATGTACAGAAAGCCAGAAGGCATTTTAGGTTGAACATATCCATGTCGTGCTTGGAGCAGCGACCCACTAGGTACCCTACACTGCTATCTTACTCTCTCACTCAAATGAAGAATAAAAACACCCCCACCTCCCCCAAATCCCCAAACTTCCCATAACTCTTTTAAAAAAATTTCTTTCTCTTTAATACATGCTAGGTTTAAATATGCTTTGATTCCAAAGAGATTGTATTAACAAAGAACCTTCGATCTTTCAAACCATCTGTCTAGTTCAGTTCAAGAGTGTTCTGCAGGCAGCTGTGCAACAAAGCAAATCTCAATGAGTTACACTGTACCGCTTTTTGAAGTGGATGAAATAAAACTACTACCAAATGTAATGTGCACTTTTTTCAACCCCTAAAATAAATATTTGTAAAAGCAAGCCTTGGTGGCATGAAGACCACGGTGATAGAGGATTAATATGTGATAACATGTTTCTTAAAGATGGATCTCCTGACAATTAGAGGTCGAATTCTTATCCTGGGATGGAGCCAGGGTGAGTGAAATACTTTCAGTAGCTAAGTGCTCCCACGACACGAGGGAAACACATTCTCTTGCGGGCGTTATTTAGCTCCAGGGAAAGGACTCAGTCCTGTTGCCATTTGTAAAAATAAGTTTACCTTCTATGAATAACCCCTAAACTCTGTGAATTCTCTAAAGCAGGGGAAGTATCATCCTAAATTATCTTAACCTCAGAAAGCATGAGCACCCTCATCACACCTGTGGCCGTTCTTCTCTTAAGACATTTTCCTGCTTCAAGTTACTTGTGAGAATCCGGCATGTGTGAATGACAGAACCAATGAGGGCACACATTTCTAGAAACACACAGGTGGTTTATTTGGGTAAAATCCATCGCAGAATTTGTGTCAGTCAGAAGGCTTATCAGTAAGCTAATAATACTAACAGCATAATTAATTATATGCATGTCCTAATTATTTGTACTTTTATATTTTAAAATATTATTAGACCAACATAAATCCCAAAATGGGCATTTTCCTGTTCTTAATGTACCATTGTCATGACTTCCTGATTATTTTGAATCTTTTTAGCTTTTTATGCTGATTTTCAAGTTCACCTGCCAGAGCGATGCTCCAATTCCTCCACGGCCTGTGACTCACCTGCCCCTCCCACAAAGAGGACTGCGTGTGTCCAGTCTCTCCTAAACTCTCAGCTTGACTGTTGCTGCATCGCACAGATCCTCCTGCCGTGCAGGCCGTGGGCCAGTGTTTACTTCCCAAGGAAGGCAGCTGTGGCTCCTTTATTCCGTTTTCCTGTGAGGGACTGTGTTTTCAAAATCTGTGTGTGATCCTCATTGTCACAAGTTTAGAAACATTTAGAAATAACTTTCTAAAACATTTGCTTAAGCTTCATGAAATTGAGCGAGGAAGCTGCAGCCCGAGGGCCGGGTCCCCTTGAGCCCGGCCTGGTGCGGAGTGGTGCACGGGGCTGTGTTTGGGGGGGGTGCTGCCGCCCTGGGAGGGCCCGGCTGTTATCTCACCAGCAAGTTAGTCCGAAGAGCCCGGCAGGATGAATTTCTTGTGAATATTACTCAACCGCAAAAGTTTTTGTTTTGGGGTTTGTAATGAAGGCCATGAGTTGGGGAAAGTTGCGATTTTATTTTTAGACTACCTAGTTACAAAACAAAACAACCTCTCTTACGCTGACTGTTCAGTTGCCATGTCAGTAATAACGCTGTGTAAATATGGTTTGCCCCAAGTTCTTCTGGCGTGACAGATCCCTTGCTTTTTTTTTTAAATTGTGGTCAAAGATACACAACACAAAGTCTACCATTTGAGGCATTTTTAGGTGTGCAGTTCAGCGGCATTAAGCATATTCACACTGCTGTGCGACCATCACCACCGTCCATCCCCAGGACTCTCTTCATCTTTAAAACGGAAACTCTGGGCCCATTAAATACTGACCCCCCCTTTTCCCTCCCCAGCCCCTGGCAAACCATCGTTCCACTTCTGTTTCTGTAGTTTTTCACTACTCTGGGTACCTCTTATGAGTGGAATTATACAGTATTTGTCTTTTTTTGTGGCTGCCTTCAGGGTTCATCCATTTTGTAGCATGTGCCAGAGTTTCCTTCCTTTTTAGGGCTGAATGATATTCCATTGCGTGTATATCACGAAGAGGGCCGAATGATATTCCATTGCGTGTATATCCCACACTTCGTGGGTTTGTTTATCTGTCAATGGACACAGTTTGCTTCCAACTCTTGGTTTTTGTCAATAATGCTATTATGCACATACTGTTCAAGCTCCTACTTTCCCTTATTTTGGGTCTGTATGCAGAGGTGCAGTTGTTAGATCATCTGATAATGCTGTGTTTAATTTCCTGGGGAATTGTTTTCTTCAGCAGTGGCACCATTTTACATTCTTACCAATGCTTGTTATTTTGTTTTGCTTTTTTAAAATAACAGCCATCCTAGTGAGTGTAAAGTTAGTATCTCATTGTGGTTTTTATTTGCATTTCCCTAATGACTTGTGTCGTTGAGCATTTTTCTCATGTTTTTATTGGCCATTTGTATATCTTCTTTGGAAACATGTCCTTTGCCCATTTTTAAATCAAGTTGTTTGATTTTTATTATTTTTCTTAGTTATTAGGCCCTTTGCTCCTGGACACCCAAGAAAAAGTTAAACAATTCCGTCCGTCAGTCAAGCAACAACTCCTGAGCTTTGGGGGTCCGGCCCTGCACGAGGCCTGTGACAAACCCTTCCCAGAGGGCAATGCAGATGGCAGCCACTAGTATCGGGACTTGATATTTTCTTGCAGTTACCTGGAATTTACCAAGGGATTTTCAAGGAGCTGAGAACCAGGTTGTGGGAAGCAAAAGAGCAAATATGTCCCTGGGTAAATCAGTGAGGAAGACCCCCGCGACCAGAAAATGCCCCCTTCCCCTGGAACAACGGCCGGCTGGGCCCCCACTTCTGTCTCTAGAGATGATCTAACTACTGGGAGGAAAGTAGCGCCCCTGGAACAAAACATACTTTAGCACTTACGGCTCTTCCAGATGAAAGCTTACATTTTTTTTTTTAACATTTCTTTGAAACTGGGGACTTAACATGATTTAGGCTCGTGAAAAGCTATCGTTAACGTGCACTCTTCTTCAACCACCGCGTGGACCTTTACTCCACAGCTCTCTAAACACAGATAATTACCATGGTAACCACAGTGTTTCATGACTCTCATGCATACACTTACACCTTTCTTAAAGAAACACAGAACACAACAATGTAGAATTAAAACAGTAAATCATTGGAATGTTTTTTATTTGTTGTTACACAGCTGTCAGAATTTAGAGAAGAGCTGGACATTGTCATGCACTATCAATTATACTTGGAAAACATAGACGTTTGGCCAGGCCCTTTGACATCTCGCCAGAAAATAGGGTCTTGTTTGTAACACCGTGTAAGGAATGACCGATGGGTTTCCAGATTGTGAAGGTCAGAAGACTCTCAAAGCAGAGAATGTCATTAAGAGCAAAGTACTGAATAGTATGGATTTTTACATGACACATTCACTGGGCCAACTATCTTCAGTTAAATTACAGTTATGATTACCCTAAAGTTGGTAAAAGTTTGGGCAAACATGCTTTTCTGGTAGCATCTAATTTTATCTTTGGTTGTATTTGGAAACATGCACAACAATTTTGTTGTGCCTTCAAAAGTCTCTCATTTTTTTGGCTATGTAAACAAGTCTTTTATTGTCCTGTGCATACTTGATGAGCGGTCAGTAGAGTGAAACCCACACGATGCTTCCACCAAGAGTCATCTCCACGCAGCTTCTGACTAACGGCAGCATCTGGGCTTTGGAGACGTAGCAAAGCCAAGACCCACAGGCTGGAGATAAGTAATTGCAAATGCCTCTAGCAAGCCACCTCTCCTTGGTTTTAAATGTTTCACTCTGCTTTGTCCATGTATGAAAAGAAATATCTTCCTGTAATTCTACATGCAACGAGGACTAGCTCTTTCCCCCTAATGGAATGTAGCTCTGATTTCTCTATCATTAGCGGCTCTGTCTCTGGGATACTAATGTTTTGATGAAAGAGAAGAAAGGACCCTCTTCTGTTTGATTGTTTTCTTTTAAATTAAATGTAGTAATAAATCTAACTCAACCAAAATAACTGCTGAACATTTCATATTAACATAGCAGTGAGGATGAACTTGGGCAGTGCATGATAAATGTTTCCCTGTGCTTAGATTGGAATGCCTCCAAACCCTTAAACTCCCACACCAATTTGGAAAAGCCTACCTGAGGTTTTTATATCCTTAGCCTGAAGATTCATTTTTCATTTACAAGATAGAGCCCATAAGTTTCAAGGACAACATTGCTATACTTCTGTAGAAAGTACGCAGAGATAATGTTGGAATGAGGAACTATTTTTTAACCTAGTGAATATATTTTTGCCTTCCACAGCCACCATGTGGGCACTTTTCTATGTTTTCTATAATTTAGTTATAATTCTATGAGCCTGCATTCTTTGGGGTCAGAAATGAAACAGTTGGCAACCTACTTACTAACCATGTACCTACTACAAGGGGGACTAAGAACAGGTGTGACATCATTCTGATCCCCCCATCACCCCCTGCTGTCCTGTCAAAGAAGATGGTGCAGGAGATGCCACAATTTGACAGCCTCTTCCTGAGTTGGAATGGACACCAGAACGAACGTTCTCTCTGTTTTCTTGTGCACAGGCCAGAGTAGGCAGGGAGGAGGTGAGGCCCGAACAGGTACATGAGACGTGGGTAGAATTTGCAAGAAGACCAAGTGATGACATGATGAGAATTCAATGAGTCCACAGACCTTTGTTGGAAATAATCATTACTTGTTGCATTCCAGTGTTTGCAGAGCCCCAGATGGTGCATGACACAGAGATCTTGTCCTCACAGAGCATGCAATTTAGTTGGGAGTAAAGCCAAGGGTGTCCAATTCAGACTTGGGGGTTCAGGTCTTCCTCAAGTCTCACGTTTGGTTTGCCGTGGACTCACCTGCCACGGGGAACTTGCCTGTGCTATGTCTGTCCCTTGCCTGGAGTGCCTGCCTGTTTGCTAGATAATTCCTCCTCATCCTTCAGATCTCAGTGCAAACACTACTTCCTCAGGGACTCCTTCCCTGACATCTCTGGACACGTAAAAACCAACCTCCCATCATAATCTCTGTACTACCCTTTGTGGTTGCCAATTTTTATTTATGGGATTATTTAACTTTGTATCCCCTGTTGACTATGAAGTCCAAGAGGGCAGAAATTGCTGTCTGGCGTTGTTTAACCCTGTATCTCTAGTACCTAGCATCTCACTGCCCGGTACTTGGCACATAGTAGGGGCTCAAGAAATGTCTGGTGAATGATATTGCTGAAGCAACCAGGTGGGTTCCTTGTGGACGCTGCTCACGGGTGGATTTGCCTCTTAGGATCTTCATCCTCGCCCCTTCCCCCAGTGCCTTGGAGATCTCCTCTATTCGGTCCTCACCCTCCTGCCCTGGGCTCTTGCTGTGGGCTCCTAAATGAGGTTGCTGTCTGCAGCTTTGCGCTTTTTCATTTAAATAACTGCTCTGGCAGCCAGAGTAAGCCTCAGCAGTGCGAATCTGACCACGTCACGGGACACTAGAGGCTGAAGCATCCGAGGCCCGGGGCGATGTGGTGCTCTGCCACCCGGTCCCCCAGCTCCTCACCTGTCCCGTGACACCCCTCTGCATAGCCTCTGAGCTTCCTCAACTCTCTCACATGTTTCATGGTTCTCTGACTTTGCATGTCTTTTTCCTCTAGGCTGGAATGCCTTTGCCTCCTGCATTCTATCTGGAAAAATCATACTCATTCTTCCAGACCCAACCCAAACAGCTCCCTCTGTTAAGACTTCTCCTGTCCACTACTTTTTTACCTGTGCCAGGTAGATAGCTCCACTTTTTTGCCCGTATCACACTGTACTGCAGTTATTTGTTGACATATCTCTCTCCCTTGCTGGACTGAGTTCCTGGAGGGCACAGGTCATGCCAGTCACGTAATTATTCCCATTTTGCCTCCATCATTTAATACAGTGTCTGTCACATTTTATTTAAATTAATGAATGAAAGGAAATCTCTCTCATTGGTCTTACCCACATCTTAAGAATTCACTAGTTTTGTTCAGGAGTGTTAGCTCCTCTCCTAAGTTAGAGCTCAAGCTTTTAGAGGCAGAAATAGGATCTTACATTCTCATATATCACTCTCGTGCTAATTCCATTTAATAAGAACACACAAAATTTTCTGATTGGTTGGACACTAGAAAGCTCTTTTAAACATATTTTTGTTGTTGTTGTATATAAAACATTTTTTTTGGTTACAATAACATGGCAGGAAAATACCAAGAAATGTAATTTGTCACATAGTCTTATGGAAAATGTCATTTCAGCAATGTGTCTCCAATCTTTCTTTTGAGAGGCTGCTTCCTTCTATCATGTGAATGCACAAAATTCCAACTGAGTTTTTTGAAAGTTTTATTTGTGAACATATTTATTCCCATGAATAAACTCTCATTCAAGTTCATATTTTATTTTCTAAAACACGAGTTAGAGATTCAGTAACATATCATTGTAATGAAAATTGAGATTTCATGTTTTAGAATTGTGAATGGTTAAATAAGTTTGATAAAGGTACCTGTTATTGAGAATGCAGGAAAAAAAATGAAAGAGTCATTAGACTTGGATTTGAGTTGAGGGAGGATTGTTGAAAATAATTTTGGCCAGTGGTTCCCAAATTGTGGTCCTCAGATCAGTGGCATCTACCCATACCCATTGGGCACTGATCAGAAATATAAACGCTCCAATCGTGAACTCCGGGGCTGAGTCCCAGCAGTGTGAGTTTTTACACATCTTTCACACGAATCTGACGCACCCTGTGGTTCAAAAACCCTTGCTTCCGTGGAATCACTTCCCCAACCTGGTGACTTTCCTTTCTTAGCAGGTGTCGTTCAACCTCCGCTTGGCTTCTTCCCCTGTTTCACAGTGAGGAAGCCCACCATGCTTTTGAGTAGATTGGGTTGGTAAAATATTCTGCCTGTCCACTTGTAACTTCCAGTCTCCGAGCTACGTCGTACCTTCTGGTGCTGTATGAACGGAATGCAGTTCTCTTGCCTGGCACAGCCTGTCGTCAGCATGTCCCTGCTCTGCGTTCTTCCCCATGGGAAACACGCCTACATGTGTCCCCCAGTCCATGTGAGATGTGTTTCCCAGTCTCTGCCTCCCCTCCCCTGCATGCATTTCTCCTTATGGGGGTTAGGGATCCCCCTCGACACCCCAGATTTGACCTGACCGGTGGGAACACGATCCATGTTCTGTCCATGTGGGTGAAGAGTGCGTTCACTTTTTTGTCTGCTGTGACATATTGTTGGCTTATGTTGCTCTTTCAGTAAAACAAGACAAGACACAGGAAAAGCCATTCCATGTTGCTTTTGGAAGAGCTGCAATTGCTCTTTCGTGGGCTTTTGCAATCTGGTAGAGTTTGTGTTTTGGACCTGATGGGAGCACTCTAAGGTTATCCCTTAGTGTGTTTGATATTGGTGTTTCTGGTTTGTTTGCTCCTGTCGATAGAGATCTTCTAGATCTTCATCTTGTTGTACAACGTACTGCGTGGGGCCATTCATTTACTTGAGAATTGTGCTTCCTGTGTTTTGGTTTTCAATAGAAATGTCCATCAAGACAGGACCATGAACTAAAGCTTTAGCATTATCACCGGGGACTCAAATTGATCTTTGTTAATTAAAAATCTTTGGCAGTTCAATCAGTAAGAAATCTACAGAGATATAGTATTAACTTTCTTATGTTTGTCCCCAACCAAGAAAAAATATTACAAGAGACTTTGTTAAATAGCTGATTGGAATTAGGATGCCAAGTGTCTGAAGCATTCTACTGCTCTTCTACCCAATAATCTTGCCAGAGGGTCACAGTGGGGTTAATTTGCCAAGGCATGCTTGTAGTGACACCATGCTGGCTCCCAGCGCTGGCTGCTTCCTTCTGAAAGTGTTTACAAGCCTACATTTAATAATTTATTTAAGAATTTTTTTCTGGAGATTGACTTAAAGCCCTTTAGTTTATAGTTCTTAGCTATCACTCTTTCCCCTGTATTTCCAATCCTTTGCCACCTCTCCTATGCTCTTCTGTGTTAAAATACAATTATTCTGTGATCATATTCACAAATTCCTTTAACATTTTGAGTGTAGTCTATTTAGATATAGAGACTTGACTTAATTTAAATCAGCAGGTAATATTTCTTACTATTGTTATTTATTCTGACTTTTAATCCATTAAAGCATTTCTGTTTTGCCTTTTCAATTTTAAGACCTTCCATGAGTGTTCAGAAACATATTTGTTCTACTCATCACTTAACTCTATGGGGCCTGACCCACACTAGGTTCTTAATAAACATTTATAAACATGAAATGGATGAATGAAGGTTGAATCATGGGTGGGCTCTGCTTACTAGAGTTGCAGCCCAATGAGGACACCATTTCAGGTGTGGATCGCTTGTAATTTGGTAGATATTCCCTTTGTCTCAAACATGCATTATTTATTTTATTCTGTATTTTTCATTTCTACTTTAAAATAAATTAGTTCACATAAAAATCCTGAAAATATCTTAAAATGCAAATTTTACTTTGAAACCCAGTTTACTTTCATGAGCAATAATGTTGAATGTTTATTTCAAGCAAGAATATCTTCATTAAATATACTCTCAAATCATACTCTTAAATCATGTTTTTCCTTACGGAATCTGGTTCTGTGACATGAAGAATTTACCAACCGGATCATAATATGCTTCTCATGATATGCCTCTAAGCTACTGGCAGTCAAAAAGAAAAGTGTTTCATATCAGCATGAAATCATACGCTCTGTCCCATCTGACAGAGCCTCATCCCTCCCTCAAATGAATGGTAATGACATTGGTTTTCATAGATCAAGAATGTCACTTCAATTCAAAGTAATTTACAATGATACTTTGTTTTTTGTTAGCACCTGCATCCTCAAACCACGGGCAAAATGGATAACACAGGCATCACAGGTTGACATTCAGGAAAACCTATACTTAGAAGATTTCAAGATTTGTACTTAAAAAAAACCCGTAATAGTCAGATGAAATAAAAAAGAATTATAAATGTTATTGAAGTTTCAGCTGTTGAGAGTGCCTGTGGGTGGGGTGGGTGGTTTGGAGACTCATCCATGCTGAGTCCTATAAAGTACTGATCGGGGGATCTCTTTAGGATGTTTTCTTACCTTAGCACCTTAAAAAGAATCCCTTTGCTTTCAAAGTATCGCCCCTACAGTCCTGGCCAATGGAAGAGGAGCTGCGTTTCGGGCAAGGTGAGTGGTCACCCTGGCGCCATCTGGAAACGGGAGGTGGAGAGGGTCAGCCCGTGGGGAGGGAAAGAAGGAGGCGAGAACGCGGCCACAGACTCTGAATTTTATGTCGATATAAGAGGGTGAGAGGGAAAGGCAGTTGGGAAGAAGGAAGAGAATAAGGTGGAATGGCTCAGGTTCGACAGAGGCAGTTCTAGGCCCTAGTGGCTGGAGAAAGTTAGTGGCTGAGTGTTTGCACGGAGACATGTCCCCTTGTCTTGCAGCCACTCCTAGAAATCAACCCATTTATGGCAGGCAGAGGTGGGGATGTAGCGGAGGCACTCGAAGGGTCAGGGAAAGCAGGTCAGTGTTCCCGCAACTTGATTAGCGACTTTTTTGCTTGATGTGGAGTTTCACCTGAGCAGAAACTAAGCCCCAGGGGTGTTGGAGAGAATGGCTTCCTTTAGTGCAAGCTGGACAAGACCCGCAGGTGACCTGGGTTCCCAATGGCGAAGGTAAATTGCTCACTTGGGATTTGCACTACGCAGCTGCTCTGAATTTCCCCACTGCCGCACGTGGTCTCCATGGTCTTGCTTTTCCTAGCCTGCCCTGGCCGTGCGTGCTCTTTCTGCTTCGGAACACCATCCGGCTACGGTGGCGAGGGCCCCAGTAGGGGACCTGCCTCCCCCTCACCGGGAGCCAGTGTGCTTGGGAGTCAGGGAAGCCAGCACTGTCCCCAGCTGCAGTTATTCTGCTTCCAGTTCAGTCCCTCTAGGTTCAAATCCATGTCTGACCCTTAAAGAATTGGCTCCTCTGGAAGCATTTCTTCAGGTGTGGGAAGAAAAACGTACATTAATGCAATTAAAGAGGTATCTATTACTTTTTTCCTTTTTTTGTATTGTTATATTTAGTTTTTATATATTATTTTTATATTGTTACTTTTTACTGCCCCAATGAAAAGAATATTTCCACTGTCTGCATATCATTTCTGGCTAGCATTATTGTGTGTTTCTTGTTTTGTCATGTAGAGGAGGGAAGTATTAAAAAATGATCCCCTGTGCTCATTAAACACCCTGGGTTGGCTCCTGGCTTCAGCAGAGGTAACATCCTGAGCAGAGGCTTATGGTGAGGAGTGTTTAGAGGGTCTGAGTGATGGATTTGATAATCATTTCTTCCTTTTCTGAATTGCCAACTGTGGGTGCTGGAGACAGAATTGCACACAAGGTGCAAGGTGTGGTTTTGGTCGTGGTAAACTCCAGACGGGGTCCTGGTCTAGCCTACCATTTGTCTGTCTCTGCGTGGGTGGAGGTCGAGCCCCAGTCACCCAGGCGCAGGTAGGTGACCGAAACGCTGCCCGCCTCCATCTCTAACCATCTGGAGTGGGCTTTTCCGCTTCCTGCAGACGTTCCTGATTTCCCAGCTCGCCTTTTGCTTGCCCCAGCCCCTGGCTGGCCCGACTTCCAGGAGCAGCACGAGGCCTCTGAGGAGGAGCAGCTGAATGGGAACAAGTGGGATCCACCTGGGAGAAGTCGTGGGCAAGGGCAAAGGCAGGTACAAATTGTCAGAAATTCTGATGTTCTGTGCAAGCACCAGGATTTGACAAGCCCCCCAAAAGTCACACATGCTAAAAACATGTAAATTACAATATCATAAGATGCAGCTTCCTTGCATGCAATTTTAGGTAGTTTCTGGAAGGTGTTCAGATAGGAAAACTGTGTGAGCGATTCAGCTCGAATGCAGCAGCGAAGGACGCACTCAGATTGTTTTCTCTACCGAGTACGCATCCACGTCTAAACATAATCATTTGCTGTTTTTCTACTCAGCTCAAATGACTTAATTGGAAATATATAGCATGAAGAGGAAATCTCTGGTATCATTCATGCTCTGTGTTGAGCCCAGTTAACCTAGATTTGTGAAAATAGTGAAGCTCGAGTGCGGAAATCAATAGTTTAAATTTTCAAGATGACTGATGACAGCACTAGCCTAGCAAATCTGTTACGATGAACATTATATATTGTCACACTTTGTGGAGCAGGGATTTATATTGTGGCCAACGGCACAGCACACGGGTTCTGGGGACCGTGGCAGACAAGAGCTCCCGATACCCAGCCCCTCCTCAGTGTCTCGCCTGCACTTTCTTAACGCCTCCCTCAGGGCGTCATGGAGAAATGGACCCTGTGGTCTTAATAGTCTGAAATGTGCTTGGAGATACTCAAGTCCTATTACTCAAGTGACATGCACGTCAAAGGGCATTGATAAAATCTTTATGTGCTGGATAGCAGTAAGACGCCAAAGTGCTCCTTAGTGTAGACACGGCTCAGAGTGCAAAACCACCGGTCGAATCGGGGTGTGGGTTTGAGACTCTGAACCAATTCATCTCATCTTTTCAGGCTTCATTTTTCACATCTGGACAGGATCCTTCCAGTGTCCTTGGGCTCTGAATTCCATGGTCCTGTGACTTCTTGGCTCCTGGAAGGAGGAGGTCTCGTGCAGACTTACTCTCTTCCAGGCTAGGGATCTGTTGCGGGAGGGTGTCTGTTCACCGTCTTTCTCCTCCGCTAAACCGGACGCCGCCTGAGGGCGGGCACTGCGCTCCAACGCCAGTGCGTCTCTGGCATCTAACAGACAGGGCCTCAATAATACCGTAAAAATTGCCTCTCTGCATTTATTGTTGGCGACACGTAATAGTTGCACTCGTTTATGGAATACAGAGTGAGGTTTCTATACACGCGCACAACGTGGAGAGTCAGGTTGTGGTAATTAGCACATCCATCACTGCAAACATTCACCCTTTCTTTGTGATGTGGACATTCAAAATCCACTCTTCTAGCTTTTTGGGCATTTATGATAAAGTCAATACGCCATTGTTGAATGAATGAATAAACCGCTCATAATTGAAGGCAGGGACAGTCTTTTAGGAAAAGCCTCATGGGATGATGTGGCCGTGCTTCTTTTTTTCTAGCTAGAAAATGGTTTTACTTGTTCTCCTTTGAAAGATGGACTTTTACTGGCCGAAGACTTAGATCCAAAGAGAATATTAATCTGAAAGTAACAAAGTGTGAGTTTTACGGGCGCTGGACCACTCAGGGCCCAGCTGTTTCTTTTTAATGGGGACAGCCTTTTCCTCACTCCCCGTCCTCTGCCAGAGGGCTTCGTGCTCTCCAACATCCTCCAGCAAAAAGGCCTTTCTTTGTTGTTTGCTCTTCACTTTGGGGTAGGTTGAGTTTTATTTAAAAGAAGTAAAGCGCCCATAAGGTTTTAATGGCGGCCTGAGCGGAGGCTTTATCATTCTTTGTTGAAATCTGCAACCTCCATAGAAGCCCAGTTAAAATGCCTCTCTGTTGGTTGGCCTTTCTGGTTGTCCCAGAGCATCTTGCTTTCCTCGTGTGGATTTCTGTCACCCCCGTGGGTGCAGCGCCTGTCCTCTGTGACTCATCCCAGACGGGTCTCAGGTAGGTCCCGTCCATTCTGCAGGACTCCCACCTCTCCAGGGCAGAGGCTGGCTGGCTGCGTTAATTTCATGCTCCTTCTATTAACAGCCCTTTGCACGCCCCCTTCCCACGCTGGCCGATAATCATGACTCGCTGAATGTCTGACTGAGGGATTTCTAGGGAGGCTGAGAAATGGAGTCAGTCATATTCCATTATGCCAGGTAAGTCATTGAATCTTAGAGCTGGCAGAGATCTTGAGCAGTGATATAATCCAAGTTGATCATCTCATATTCTAGCTTCATCTCTTAGCATGTCTTCTCTGTACGGTGGAATTCCAAGACTTCAGCATGTCTGCAGACCGGAGAGATTTTCAACAGCACCGAGAGTTGCTGTTGCACATGCCTTTTGGGGCCTGTTTCTACGGCATGGAAAGTAGTGGAGGAGGCTTAGTCAATGAGGATCGTTTAAATGCAGAGAGATTTGTGTATCAACTTTATAGCGGTGTAGCCCCGTCCCTCTGCTCCCTCAACTCCTACACTTAGCATTTTCCTTTACCGTTGTTTGGTATCCTGTGTCAAATAAAGCA
This sequence comes from Mirza zaza, assembly GCA_008750895.1. NCBI lineage: Eukaryota > Metazoa > Chordata > Mammalia > Primates > Cheirogaleidae > Mirza > Mirza zaza. The sequence goes on along the minus strand of VSMD01134153.1, from coordinate 45,838 downwards.
CCTTTTATATTTAGCACAATAGGCCTAGTGTCAAGTTTGTCTAGTCCAAAGTGCTGTACAAACATTAACCCATCCGCCTCCCCCTGACCCCGCGTTGCCCGCCCCTGTTTAAACACTGCAGTTATCCTAGATAACCACCCTGCGCAGTAGCTAGGAAAATTACAGAAAGCACAGGAGAGTTTAAATAGCTGTTAGGGTGTGTTGCATACTGATGTTTCCCCCAGTGTTAAAGGTCTTAAATCCTGATTGTTTATAGTTCAAAAGTCTTCCGGAGAGATGATTAAGGGCAAAATGCATGGACTAGGAAGTGGCTGAATGCCTCCTTGTAGGAGATGAGGGCTTTTGATGATGGACTGTCTCAAATATTTCAAAATAGTGATATCCAAGGATTTTATTACCAAAGTAGAATTAGGCAACAAATTCTTGAGACTCTCTGTAAATCAAACATTACCCCACCCCCCAACAAAATAAAAATATCTGGCTGAGTTTTGGGGAGTGGAGACATTAATTTGCCTGAATGACATGTTGACTGTAGCTCGTTCTCCGGAGACTGTTTTTCTCCCTGTCCATCCGAGAGGTCCAGCTCACCCCCCTTGCTGCCTCTGGAATTTGTAGTACATTGTAAAAGGTCCGTTCCAATTCCGTCACGAGGAATGGAATTTGAGGAGTTCACAGTTATTTTAGCTCTCTGAACTCACAAAAAAACCATTTTTATAAGAAAACTTATTTTATCATCAGAAGAATTTTTTAAAAATTCAAAAATTGTAATTACAATGAAAACTCAACAGTCTCCCTAAATTCTTGTCTCTTATTTACGTGTAACTTTAAGCTAGTCACTTTGGCTCTGCAGGCTGTTTCCTCATCTGTAAAATGTATCTGATGAGCTCGAGCGCTAATGTTTCTTTATTTTGGCTATTTAGTCGCTGTCTCAGTTACTGTAATACTGGCTTAAAAAATAATAGCTGAAGGAAATTAGTAGTACCGGCCCCCAAACTTTGAATTTTTGTATGTTGTCAGTATTTTCATCTGTCATGCTTTACAGGGAGACTGTGACATTCAGACCCTTTTTGCTTCCTCTTTGCCCTGTGTGTGTATTTGAGTGTGAGTGTGTGAGTCTGTGTATGTGTGTGTGTGTGTGTGTGTATGTATCTTATACCTTGTGGACATCTTCAATGCATCTAATGGCTTAAGTGTCTCTTAGACTACTTAACTATTTAAATGACAGTTTAATAGGAAATCCTTTTTAAGAAATGGCTCAGAGTTAATGATATTTTTGAAATGAATGAATATGATCATTTTAGTCCTATTTTTGCCCAATAAGTAAAATATAAAGGTGTGATTCTCAGACAAGATAAATGGACATTGCCATCCACATCTTTGGGACAGTCTCTTGTGGATCCCATATACATGGCTGTTCTCCTAAGAAGCCTGATGAAATCTCAGTGTTGAGGGTCAAGGATGGCATTTGCATCATGAACTTTTCCTGTTATAGGGAGAAACAGGTCTGGCATTATAGGGTCCGAGTAGTGAAGAGATCATGGTTGTGTCCAGACTTCCACACAATCCCCTTTGGCGGAAATGTGGAAATCAAAACAAAATGCTTCTGAATTCTAAAGTGGCAAAGTTCTGATTTTCCTTAATCATTTCTCCAATGCTTTTTTTAAAAAAATTAAATATCCAGTTATTTCAAACTAATGTTTTGATTGCCACTGCCTACTTTGCTAAGTACTCAGGGTGTAATTGACATGAAGAGGAAAATGTGATGAAATCCACAAGGGCTGACACCCCTATAGACGAGATTTCCTGAATTAGAGATTACCCTGTAGGTTACTTCTGCATTTGTGCAGGGCTTGTGAGCTATCAGGCAGATGCAGAGCCCAGCTTTGTTCCTGGCACACACTTAGTTTCACATTTACATAGCATTTTTCCACCTAAGAATGTTGATAAGTTAAGGAATAAGCCAATACTGATGAAATGCACATATGATAATATTTATGTGCAGAAATGTCCATGAATGTTAATAAATCTTCAAATAAGGATTACATAAATGTGGAAAAACAGGTCTTTTGCCTGAGTATCTGTTTTCACTGTGTAATAGCAGACAGTTTGTTCTGCTTTTCCCTTTGTTTTGCAAGTAGATTTTTCTCATTCTGTTCTTTAAAAGTCTCATACATTTCTCACTCTTTCAGAATAGGTTTTCATCATTTTTTTTACATAAAATCATAAAGTTATAAAATTGTAATTATGAAAATAAAATTATAGCTTGAAACATGTAGAAACATCTCACTATTTCACTGTGGATTACTAAACTGGTGGAGAATCTGGAAAAACATTGCATTCAATTTCTAGTTTTAAAAATTATCATTTAACATTGTGCAGTGCAGCTATACTACACAAATATGAATCCACTATGGGTCAATCATGTTTTCTGCACTAGCTACAGTAAAAGCCTGTAATAAATTATTATGAGGAGCGACCCTAAGTGAACATCTCACTTGTTAAGTAGGCAATAATCCTATTTCAGAACATGAAGGTTAGAAGAGTTCCACTATATATGGCAAGGTGAATGTTTCCAAATCTCTAAATTTAATATAATCTGAGGCTAATAGAAAAGCATCCTCCAAAATAGCATGAACCATATTAGAAAGTATTTAAATGTGTTAAATCAGAATAGAGCTTTTAAACACATTTATGAAATGACATGCTATATGGTATAAAGTTAACATCTTCAGAGCCTTAATGTTTAGGTTTGCCTTCGATTTTTTTTTTAGTTTTCACATGTTATTCAAAAATATATTTCAGTAGCTTAATAAGATTTGAGAAGAAAAACTTAATTCAGTTATAAAGTTGTACCAAGATGGAAAACATACTTTGATTCAATGTGAAAATTTGCCAGAATCCTTTTTAGTGTGTTTGCATAACAAAAATAGCCAGTGCTATGAATTTCATGTTTGCCAAAATTATGACATTAATCAAGGAAGAAAATGGCACATGAACTATTCATGTGTGTGAATTTATGCTCCAAACTGTGAGGTAGTTTGGTGAAGGAAACTACTTTAGAGATTTTTCTTTCTCCACCTGGGATTTTGAATTCCCCATGACACTGTGTTATATAAAATAATTCTTTTAAGGCAATTGTCTTGAATTTGGAGAAATGGCAATTTTTTTTTGTTTTGAATGCTAATTATTTTTTCTATGATTGTTTTATCTGTATTGTATTTGTCTAGATGATGTATTTATCGTGTTGGTTTTAAAGCTTTTTCCTGTGTCTTTAATGGAGAAGAGATCTCTACTGTTATGTCAACAAGCCACATGGCTTACAGAGTGAGGATATTCTCTCGCTCTGCTTTTCTGTTGCTTTCTCATGATTTTGGAGGAAGGGTGAAGTCACTGCTGTGATCATGATGTAGCAGGTACTAAGGTAGGATGACAAGCCTTTCCAAGGATGTGCGTCTAAGGAGCGCTGTGACTTTCTCCACCCACTTTGGGTTCTTGTGTTTTGGCAGCAGCCTTCAATGGTGTCATTCAGGGATCGATCTTAATAAAGCCTGCCACATTCTTTAACTCAGGACTTTGTAATGATGACAAAACTGCACTCTGACTGAGAAGCACATGCCATTTGTAAACATTTATCTCCAGCGTACAGACAGCCATAAAGCTACAACTGGGCACAACAGCCAGCGTTCAGTCGTTCCTTTTAAGAGATTTGGGAACTGTGGGTCAAGAAACTGTTCCTGTCCTGGGCTTTTCTGGAAGCCGCCTTCTTCCTGAAACAAACGTGGAACCCATCTCTGTCCCCTACCGTGTCAGCCGCCCCGTCGGCGTTGGCGTGATCAGCTCCTTGTCGGGGCATTTCTTCATTCCTAAGTGCCGGTCGGCGTTGGTGCCGTGCCAGGCAGGAATAGCAGGCAAAACACGGTCCCTGCTCTCCAGAGCTCCCAGGGGGTGGGAGGAGATTCCCATGGGACTCCTGAGGGCACAGTGGTAACATTCCGCTTGCAGAAACTGTGGGAGCGCTGAGGAGGGCTGGCTGAATGAGCTGGGGCGCCAGGGAGAGAGGTGCAGCAGGCACACCCACCTCCTGAGCCGACAGAGGCAAGTATAGCAGCAGCTCTCAGCGGTGCGTGGTATTGGAGGGCGCACACGCGTGTCGAGGGAGGAGCTATTACCAGTTTAGGGCATTTTTGTCTCTGGGACAACATACTGACTTTGTGAAAATATTGCTTCCATGGTACCTTCCTTGAGAAGGCTGTTTCATGACTGCTTGTCTCTAAAGGGGAGTTTTTATTAACATATTTACACCACAAGGACTAAATTAAAACACAGCCGTCGTTTCTGCTCAGCTCATTCGAGAAAACTCGAAGTGAAATCAGTGCCTAAGCGATATTTCCACTGCCGTGCTCATTGCGGCATTATTCACAATGGCCAAGGTGTGGAATCAACCTAAATGTCCACCCCTGGATGAATGGGTAAAGAGATCGTGGTGCAAAGACACAATGCAATACTGTTTAGCCATGAAAAATAATGAAATCCTGTCATTCGTGCCAACATGGATGAGCCTGGAGGATATCACGTTAAGTGGAATAAGGCAGGCATAAAAAGATAAATGCTGCATGTTCTCACTCATATGTGAGAGCTAAAATAGTTGATCTCATAGAAGCAGAGTAGAATGGTGGTTAGCAGAGGCTGGGAAGGGTAGTGGGGGGGTGGGGAAATGTTGGTCAAATGATGTATAATTACGGATAGAGTATTTGAAAAAAATCCAGCATAGGCATAAGTAGAGAGAAAGTAGATAAGTGATTGCCTATGGCCAGAGGTTGGGGGAGGGAAAGGATAAATGGCTGGGGTAGAGAAATGGGGAATGACACTAATGGCTATGGAGTTTCTTTTTTGGGTAATGAAAATGTTCTAAAATTGATTGTGGTGATGGTTGCACAACTCTGTGAGCATACTAAAAACCACTGGGTGGTTCTTTAAATGGATGACTTGTATGATATGTGAATTATATCTCAATAAAGCTGTTTTAAAAAACCTTTAAGCCAAACTATTTGTAAGTAGATTTTTTTTAAAGGCGTGGCTACATACCTACCATAAAGATAGAGATAGTGCAGTTATTGAGTTATTTAAGCTTTAATAAGAGATACTAATTTTAGTATTTCAAAGCATTTTTTCTGGTTTATGAAATGATTTGGAAGTTATACCAGTTATTTAGTCCTTTATTTTGCCAGGTATGAAATAAAAACAAAGCAAAACAAAATATGAGAACTTCCTAAATCCATCCCTGCTTTTGGGTGGAGAAAACAAAACAAAAATATTCTCCATAATGTTTTCTGAATACTTTGTTTTTTGCCTGGATATTGGTTTAGGGTGCCAGAAGAGCTTTATTTCAGTATTTTGAAAACATAAGCTTTAAATGTGTGAGCAAAAATAGATTTGAACATTGTGGCTTTGTGTTAAAATATCCACATTTCTCTTATCAAGATTATCTTAGAATCATACTGATTCTTCTCTCATTTCAGTCAATTCTTTACTAGAATGCTGTTGTATTTTGGCCATAAAAATCGTGCCAATCTTTAAGTGCTTTTTGTTTCTTTCGTTTATTTTTTGGAGACAGGGTCTTGTTCTATCTCCCAGGCTAGAGTGCACTGGCATCATCATAGCTCACTGTAGCCTCAAACGCTTGGGCTCTAGTGATCTTCTTCCCTCAGACTTCTGAGTAGCTGGGACTACAGGTGTGCACCACCCATGGCTAGTTTTCCTAGACATAGGGTCCTACTATGTTGCCTAGGTTAGCTGCGAACTCCTGGCCTCAAGCGATCCTCCTGTGTCGGCCTTCCAAAGTGCTAGGATTACAGACATGAGCCACTGCACCCGGCTAATGCTTTTTGTTTTAAACACTCCAATTTCTTGCATTGCTTTTGAAGAGTAGTTTTTAATTTCCATGGATGGAACTGCTTGTAGAGTTCTTGGCCTTTCTATACTATTAGACACCTTCATACCTTCACTGCAGCATTCTAGAGCCATGTGTTTCATTTGTTGTCTTATTAGTCTTAAAAAAATATTAATATATACTTCTAATTTCTGCTGTTATCGGTTTATTTATTTGAATTAAATCCTATTCTACCATATTGATCTCCAGAATCAATTTTTTCCCCATGAAGTTCACAAAGTACAACCTTGGGTGGTCACAAACATAAGTCCTGTATTGTCTCGAATGAGAATCAGGGAAAATCTTGACATCACCAATGAGAGTTGTGTCCCAAATGAGGAATTCCTGATAGTTTGGGATTGGATCCATCAAACCCTGAGTCTCTGTAAAATGAATTCAGGAAGCTAAGTGATTGACCCCCCCCCCCCCAAGGATAAAGGAGGGCCATGTCTTTTTCATAATGATAAATTGTTACATGTCAAACTGCTTTAAAATCTGATTTCTTTTTGAAATCCCTGGGCTAAGCTTCTGCCTGGGCTCCTGGCAGAGTGTTTTTACACATTGTCTTGTCCCCGACTCCCCCGGAGGTTTAAAGTGACATCTTTTCCTGGGCTTTTGTCTCCCAGGAGATCCATGTAGATGTCATAAGTTCGTGGGCTTCACGCAAGGCTTTGGGGACCTTGAAGAACATGTGCATTGTTTTTTTAATAACAACTGTATTGACGTATCATTCACATGCCATCCCATTTAAAAGTTTTTACTTTTTAGTATTTTCAAAGAGTTGTGCAACCATTACCACAGTCAATTTGGGAACTTTTTTTTTTCTTTTTCTTTTTCCAGGTATGCAGAAAGTCCTTTATTGGCAAACTTATTAAGAATGCAGTGAGTCGAGGGCTGTGGGTGTGTCCATTCTCAGGGCCACGGGCTGGGCCTCACGGTTTCCCAGAAGGTGGGGGAGGCACAGATTTTCAGGAAGCTATCTGACCTTGATAGCCTCCTAATATTTTTAACAGCTTTATTCAGGTATAACTGGCATATATAAAAAGACTGCCCATGTTTAGTGTCTATAATTTGATGAGTTTGGACACATGCATATGCCCATGACAGTGTCTCCACCATCGGAGTAATAAACACATCTATCATCCCTAAAAGTCTCCTTGTGCCCCTGTCTTTTGATGGTAAGAATGCTTAACGTGACATCTACCCACTTGGCGCATTTTCAAGTACACTATGCAGTATTACTAACTACAGGTGCAAGGTTGTACGACAAATCTCTAGCACTCATTCATCTTGCGTAACTGAAACTGTGCACCCACTGAACACAAATCCCCATATGCAACCACCATTCTGTTCTCTGCTTCTGTGAGTGTGACTGTTTTAGATACCACATGTAAGTGGAGCCGTGCGGTATTTGTCTTCCTGACACTGGCTTATTTCCCTTAGCACGATGTCTTCCAGGTTTGTCTATGTTTTTTTCTTATATAACATTATTTATTTGTATTTAACTTGTATAAAATAAAAGTAATGATCTTAACTGAGCAACATTTGATTTAAAAAATCAGGAGATTTTATATTTCAGAAACATTTTCATTTGAATTAATTAAACTTTATATATTTTTTTTGACATTTTGGTTACATCGTATATTTCTGCCTCTCCCTAAAAAGGGTTAGAGGTAATGCCTTCTCCCCTACAATGCTTGCCACATCCCTAAGATGTGGGTCTCTTCCCCCCTCCCCCCCGCCGCCGAATCCCTGGTGAACACTTTCACTATTTGAGCACCATAGATTTAATCAGTCAGTACCAATTTGATGGCGAGCAGATGTGTAGCCCATTTTCCAGATCTTGTGTCACCTCACTTTGTATAACGGGCTTAAGCTTAATCCAGGAGAGCATAAATGGTGCTAGCTCACTGTCGTTTCTTAGAATTGAGTAATACTCCATTGTGAGCATATACCAGATTTTGGTTATCCACTCATGAATTGACAGGCACTTGGGTAGTTTCCATGACCGTGCAATAGTGAATTGTGCTGCTATAAACATTCGGGTGCAGATGTCTTTATAATAGAACATCTTATGTTCTTTTGGGTAGATGCCCAACAATGCTATTGCTGGGTCGAATAGTATTTCTATTTCTAGCTGTTTGAGGTATCTCCAAATTCTTTTCCACAAAGGTTGCACTAATTTACAGTCCCACCAGCAGTGTAAGAGTGTTCCTATCTCTCCACATCCTCGCCAGCATTTGTTGTTTGGGGATTTCTTGATACAAGCCATTCTCACTGGAGTTAGGTGGTATCTCATTGTGGTTTTGATTTGCATTTCTATGATGATTAGAGATGTTGAACATTTTAAAATATGTTTTCAGGTCAGAATTAACAAGAAAAAATCAACCCCATCAAGAAATGGGCAATGGAAATGAACAGAAACTTCTCCAGGTTCGTCTATGTTGTTGCAAATGGTGGGATTACCTTCTTTTTAAATAATGAGTAGTATTCCATTGTGTATACCTGTGACAAAATAAGAAATATAGATTTGGTCTCTGCCATGTTTCCTGGCACACAGCTCCTAAAGCCTTTTGAATCTCCCTAGTGGTAGTGTCTTTTGTGTGCTCATGAGATGAGCAAAGGCTGGAGAGCCTTCTTCAGGGCTCGGGGCTCCTTGCAGTCCATGACCCTGTGATTAGAGGGTTGAAACATTTAGCCTTAATCCCACCTCTGGGGAGGGGAACAGGGGAGGAGGAGGGGGCTGAAGGTTGAGTTGATCACCAATGGCCAATGATGTAATCAATTATGCCCATCTGATGAACCTTCCACAAAACCCCCAAAAGGACAGGATTTGGAAAGTGCTAGGGTTGCTGGGGTTGGAGGTACCCGGAAGGTGGCACCCAGGGAGGGCACGGAAGCCCCACTCTCCTGCTTCCCACCATGCCCTGCGCTTTTCTTCCTTCCGGCGGCTCCCAAGTTGTATCCTTTATAATAAATTAGTACGTGGAAGTTTCCCTGAGTTCTGTGAGCATCTCTAGTAAGTGTCTGAGAAGGGGGTCTTGGAACGTGTGATTTATAGCCAGTTGTTCAGAAGCAGAGGTGGCAACCTGGGGCTCGTGACTGGCACCCGACGTGGGGCAGGCTTGTGGGACGAGCCCTCAACCTGTGGGGTCTGCAGGATCTCCAGGCAGGTAGTGTCAGAAGTGAGTTAAATTGTAGGACCCCCTGCTGGTGCTGGAGAATTGCTTGGTGGGAAAAAAAATTCCCTCCCCAATCTGGTCACAGAAGTGTCTGTGTAGATCGCGGTGTCAGAAGTGAAGTGCTCTGGAAGTATCGAGAATGGAGTTGAGACTATAGTAGACAAAAACAGATTTTTTTTCTATTCGCTACCACATTCTCTTGACCCACTCATCTGTCAGTAGACATCGAGTTGTTCCCACGCCTCAGCTCTTGTGGGTAGTGCTGCCTCGGACATGGGAGCACACGCGCTCGTTTTGATCTTTCATGGTCCTCAGAACACGTTGCGTGTTTAAACATCCGTCGATTGATTACTTTTTCCTCTTAGTATTTCCAATCACAGATTCCCTCCAATACTAATGTTTGTATTTTATTTACTGAAATGCTAATTAGATGTGGTTTTGTACATTGTATTTTTACCCTCAAGGGGAAACTCAGATTAAAGTAAATTTAAACCATACCTAGATATCAATCATGCCTCATTGTCTTTAATGGAATTAATTATTCTGATCGCATCCGGAGATATTTCACTCCGTATCCTTCCAAGTTGTCTGGGAATCATACAACCCAGCGCAGCTTTGCAGAGGCCCCTTTACAACCATGTGTGCAATTATGGTCATCAGGTCTGCCTCTTCCCATTATTTCCCTGAGTATCATTAAGTCACTGTGTAAAATGAAGATAAAGGACTTTTTTTTGTATTAGTACTAGTGTAGATAACTTGCCTCAAGTGCTATAGAGAAGGTATTTCTGAACACCAGAAGAAATGAATTCACTGTGACTGCCCCAAGGGAGGGTAAGATCAGCATCTTACCCTTTTTGGTCAGATTGTATCTCTGTCAAGACTCGGCATCAAGCGTTGGCCTGCTGTGGAGGGGCCAGGTCCCGGCCATCCTGGGATGCCGTCTCAGCCGTGTTATTTCACTATTGGGGTGATTTGGGCTGTGACAGCCCCACGGTGCTGTAGCTAGCACTCCTGCCTTTCAGGAGAAGACACTGCATTTTATTATAAATACAGGTCCTTGAAGCATCTTCCTAGAAAGCTTTCAGTCTGAAGCCATCTCATTTTGGGCTAAGCTGCAAGGGACCATTTCTGCTTTAAGTCTGGCGTGGAAGAAGAAACTCAGGAGTTTTACTAAGGCTCAACTGAATTTAAATGGGTCCACTAGGCAGGTGAGAAAGACTTTTAAAAATGGTAAATGAGAATGAATTGGGGTGTGTGGGGGGCAATGTCCCATGGTTGGTGGGGACATTAGGCATGTCTACTTGAACTCTATTTTGTTTTTATTTTCAAACCAAGAAAAACATTTAAGAGAAGTTGGTAATGGGAAGTCAGCTCGAATCCCCAGAGATGGGCTGCTTGTTGAGTACTCTTGTGTGCTCTCTCGCACGTGTATACATGGTCCCAAGCCTGTTTCTGATGTCGTCAGTGCAATGCGTGGTGTGGTCCTCGAGCTCAGCCAGTGGAGGGGACGGCTCCGTGCCACGTGCGGGGCTCCCCCCCTCCCTTCCCGCTCCAGCACTGGGATCGCATGGCCCTGCCATAGCTGCTGCCAAGTTCAGGGCCTGTAAGTGGTGAGGCGACCTTCATCTTTTGCACTGTGTTCGTATCACTTCCCTTTTCCTTGTGGCTGTCTCTGACTTCTGTTTCCATTTCTGTGTTCTGCTACTGCCTCCTTTTCTCTCTCCTGGTAAATTCTTGGCATGTGTAGTGTTGGCTCTCTCTGTGCCCACCAAAACGGGAAACCCTTTAGGTTTCTTTCTCTCTCTCTCTTTTTTTTCTCCCCCTAAAACTCTGATTTTCATAAAGATCCTGTTCACAGAGGAAAAATCCTGGAGTATTATCATTTATTAAATCTGCTGTTTACCCTAGATGTGTAAGCCGGAATTTGTATTCGTGGCCGAGACAAGTACACAAACAATTTTCCAAACCTGGTCTTTCCAGATTTTGGAGACCAGGCTGCCTCAAGTTTCCAGGGTTTGCCTATCACCCACGTAGACATCACTGTCCTAACTTTAAAGTTCAACGTGTCTGTGGGGGAAAAGTCCCTAGATCTTATTTCTGATGCTCTGAATTTGACTCTACTTTTCATTAATATGTGTGCTTGAATGAACGTCCCGATACTGACTCTATGTAGAGGAAACCTTTGTCTATCATTAGACCATTGTAGTGCCCGGTAAGCACTCACCAGCCTGGACACTTGCTCAACGTACAGTCTCCCAAAGTCACATTTAGAAGAATTTGTGAAATATAGTCCTCAATGAAACTTGGCATCAGATTCCATCTTTAGTTAACAATCCTGCATGTGAATTTCAATGAACGTTGGATAAAAATTGGTTTAGGATGATCTAGCGTCTCCTTCCATCACAGGAATTTGTTAAGACGATAAGCATGCATGTTTCATTCCATTGAATGAAATAATGACAGTATAAATCGTTTCTAGTTTTTAAACTAGTAACCATGAATCCTGCATTTCTGTAGATGATTTCAAGCGTGGCCAGATAATATAATAAATAAATGCATGGAGATTGAGTTTGTGGCAAACTTCGTTTAAAATGTCAGGGCACCATCCTGTATCCTGTTGAGGGTCGTGGTAGAAGGAGGCTGTCTGGGAGAGACCAGGAGCCTGGGTCACACTGAATTATTGTGGCTTGAACAGCACGAAGGGTAAAGAAAGCCAGTCCGCTCTTTGCCAGCGCTGCGCTAGAAGTGCCTCGTGTGCCATAGCACGCGACCTGTGCCCCACTGGCACGCAGTCTTGCCGAGAATGGGAGGGTGGACACGGCTACCACTGTCGTACACGTGAGCGAGCTGAGGCTGAGAGGGGCTGGGTCACTCCCCGTCCTTGTCCTGCCAGTAAGTGTCAGAGCCAAGATCACCCCCCCCCCCCTTGGTCTGAAACCCTAGCCATCCCCTTTCTTCTCCACCTCAGGTGGCCTCCCAGCCTCCCTCATGAGGGGGCATCCTCGGGTATCCTCATCGGCTCTGCGTGGCTGTTCGGGTGGCATCGTTTATCTTTTCTAAGTTTTCTCTCTGAGCAACATTCTTTTCGTCTGTTTCTAGCTTACGCATTCAGAGACGGAAAAACATTGAATGCGAATTGCAAGTGCCATTAGCTCATCTCATTCTCGGCTTTGATAGGCGAGGTGGATTCTTTTACCACGAGATCATGCCCAGGGCACTCAGGGGCAAGATGGGGCCAAGGTTCTCTCAGGTGCTGGGGGCCCTGGCCTGGGCCAGGGTGGCAGCTGAGAGAGTCCCGGTGCCACGGGAGGGGCAGGGCAAGGGCTCCCGGTAGACGCCTTGGCTCCCCACATCAGGTGGGAGAGGCCTCCTACGACCGCCGGGGTGGGTCCAGGGCTGAGCACTCCTGCTTGGCAAGGCAGAGTAACAAATGTGTTTATGAAAGAACTAGCTGGGGAGCATAAATGGATGTTGAAATAGACCAGAACCCGGCGAAACAGCCCACCAGCAGATAGCCATAAAAATCGAGGTTGCAAAACAGAACACATGCTTCGCCCTGCTCCCCCATCTCTGAACTCAGGGTCAGGCCAGCGGCCGCACCTCGCTTCCCACCTGCCGTCCGTGCCACTGCAAACTGAATTTTGCTACAAAGAAAACTCAGGCCCTGATAAATGCTCTATGCCTCTGATACACCAAGATGAATCACTGAGGCACACATACGGATAAGCCGTGGCAGATACTTTCTTAGGCTCCCCAGGTGCCTCAGCCCGGGCTAAGCCACCGTGTCACTTCTCACCAGCTCTGTTACAATATTTATTTCCCATTATGCGTGTGTGGGATGGCCGTCTTTGAGTTTTTCTAGACAAGACACAGGCTCTGCCGTTTTGAGACACTCGACTTCCCTGGGTGTAGGACGGGAGCTGGGAGGTGGGGACAGACTGGGAAAGTGATCGCCGGAGTTTTCCGTGGAATTCTCAGCCAAGAGGCCTCAGACGATTTTGCTCCAACCACATCCACTGAACCTCTTTCTTCTTCAAATAACTGATTGACCTCTCTGACGGATGTCTCGGTCCCTAGACCCTGGCTCCATCTGGACCTTCTTCCGAGAAGAACGTCGATGTACCTGTTCTCTGCACTGAGAGGCACTTCCCCAAATGCAGGCGCAAGAGGCAAGGGCTGGGACTGTGACGGTACAGAACACCCACATTTCACATTCGAGATGCAATGCAGGTGTCCCTGGCGGCATGGGGGTCATTTTGCAGAGGGGTTCATAACCTGCTTTGCCAAGATTAGTCACGCTTCTTCCGTGTGTCCAGTTTCTGCAAGATCCTCGTATGGGTATGACAGAAGGGTAGAAAGAATTTTAAGAATTTTGCTTTCATATCAAGATGATTCAAATAAGTTTTCTGCTCCTATTATTTCCTGTATCACGTAGAGGGTCCTGGAATTTTTAATGTTCTTCACTATAATACATATGGAGCCCCCAATATAAAAATACCATTAAGTCCTTATGATTTTATAAGACACAGGTAATTGTGAAGAAAGTGATTGCTAAGGAAAGAATTAAGTTCATGATACTTTCCTCATAATGACAGCAAGCATTTAGGATCTTGTGTATTCTCCTTTAAACTATAAAGATAATACCTGGTTGTACAGTCTTTTTAAATCAGCAATATTAATTTATGGGTATGAAGTTAAGCACAGAGTCTTCCTGAATACAGCAGTTTATTATTATTGTTGGCCATTGGAAAGACTTTCTACAAATTCAAAGTTAGAGTTAGCCCTGGAGCAACATATCAGAATTGCAGTAGAAATGAAGAAAAAAGAAACCCCAACTTTGTGTTTCACACATCTAGGAAGATGCAGGCAAGGTAAGTACCACAGGGCATGTAGTTCAGGTCTGATCTTCTGCTTTACCTCTTTAGCAGAAAGAGTGAGAAGGGGAGGAGGAATAATAATTTTCCTATGTTTTTATGGTGGCTATAAATGTCTTCATAAATAGGGCACCTGTTCAAAGGAATTTTTCTTGTATGCAATGCTAGAGTGATTAAGCCAATGGAAAAACCTAGGAAGAATAAAATTCTAAGATTTGATGCTTTCTGGGGAAAAGGTTGGAAAGGCAGTGGTCTTTTAAATTTTAATCCTTTGTTACTTTGCCATTCACTGAAAATCCTTTTCTAGTAATAAGGAATGCATTAGGAAAAAGCTGTAATGTTTCGTCTGCTTGCTGATATTTGGCACGAAGCTATGCAGCCTTTGTAGAAGCCTAAGAAAGTATCTGCCACGGCTTATCCGTGTGTGTGCCTCAGTGATTCTTCTTGGTGTATCAGAGGCATAGAGCATTTATCAGGGCCTGAGTTTTCTTTGTAGCAAAATTCAGTGGGCTAGGAAATTGGAATTTCTAAGTTTATATTGTGCCAGGTATCTATTTTACTGATTCAGCTCCATTATTTGGAGAACCATGGAAAAACCCTTTTAGAATTCAGAACTTGAAACAATATGTTTCGACCTTCAAACTAGTGAGAAATTTCCTTCCCTCCACCATTCTTTCATTCCTTCCTTCCCATCTCCCTCCAATCCATCCATCTGTCCATCCGTCCATCCATTTGTTCGTCTACCTGCCCTAAGCAATGAGATCAGTGTAACAGCTTGAGTTACCTTTTTGCTTAGTCTAGCCGGTAGAGAGCTTAGAATTAAGTTTTACGCTCAACTTCCATAATAAAAATAGTAATTATAACAGCTAGCATTTATTGAGTACTTTACTAGCCCTCTTTCTAGGTGCTAAGCAAATACTTTACATAATTCCTTCATTTAATCCTTATAACTGCCCTGCAAAGTAGCTGCTAGTACGATTCTCATTTCACAGAGGAGAAATCTGGCGTTTGCAGAGGTAGTTGGCTTGTGCAGGTCACAGCGAGTTAGTCGTGGAGGCTGGGTTCAAACCCAGAGTCCATATCAGATCCTGTGTTCCAACACCACACAGGGACGTCACCCGGTGCCTGCTCCAGCCCAGGTCTTCTGTCATGGATATCGTCACTTTAGAATGCTAGTTCTTTTATTCTCACTTAGTAGGTCCATTGTAAAAGTGCCATCTGTTGTAAAGTGCTCCAAATTTGCTTTAAAATCAGCTGTGACATAAATAATGAAGAGAACTGTAGGTGTCGTGGATACATAAATTCAGCGCTTGCTGGTCTGACCGGTATCCCTGCCCCTCCTTGGTATTCGTCTTCAAGGACACCCTCTTTTCCTTGGTGTGAATTCTACCTGGATCTCCTCCTTCCTACTTCGATATGATGGTTTTGTTTAAAAAAAAAAGCCTTTTGAATAATCTCATTAAAATAAAATTTAAAGCCAGCTGCTTCTTTCTCTTTCTCCTTCCTTCTACCTTCTGCTGAGGGAATCACCAACCTGCAGTTGGAATGCCTTCTTTCTATGCATTTTGGTTTTGTTTTCTCTACATAAGGCTATAACCACAAGCAATGCATGCTGATTTTATGCTTTAAAATGCACATAAATGATGCCATATTATTTTGCAATTAATTTTTTTGCTCAATATAATATTGAGACATATCTATGTAAACATAACTCATTTATGTAAACTGCTGTGCAATATTCCATCATATAAATAAATACTGATTTATTTATCCATTTCCCCTCTGAGCGACAGATTGCTTTGGAGCAAACGTTCTTGTACACTTCTGATAAGAATCCTGTGTGGGGGCATTTAGAGTGGGCAACTAGAGTGGGATTGCATCTTGCAATCATCTTTAGCCTGGCCAAATTGTGGTCATCTTTAGCCTGGCCAAATTGCTCTCCATGGAGTCAAAACAGTTTATATTCTAATGAATGACTATGAGTTCCTGTCTTCTCAACGTTTTTCTCAACACTTCCTATTATCAGACGTAATAATTTTTGTTAATCAGATGGATGTTAAAGGTCTTCTTTTTATTTTAACGTGCATTACTCTGATTACTAGAGAGGGCTTGAAAATAATTTTTTAAAAAATATTTATTGGGCATTTGGGAATTCCTCCTTTCTGAATTCCCTATTTATATAATTGTCTTATTGTTGAGTTAACTTCATATTGATTAGTCATATTCTTTATATAAAAATTCCCTTTTGTTGGTCATGTGGTTTGGGTTGTAAGTATCTCTTCTCCTTACTACAGATTGGCTTTTCACTTTGCAGTATCTTTTGTCATGCAGAAGTTTTATACTATCAAATTTATATCTTTATGATTTTTTTGTGTGTTATGTTGAATAAATCCTCACATGCTGCAGTATCATGAAGAATATCTCCTGTGCATTTTTGTAGTTTTGCTTTTCACATTTAGGACTTTAATCCGTTTCAAGCTGTTCTGGAACGTACATTAGAGACTCGCTGAAAGGACAGATAAAAGAAGTACTTTGGAATGAAGGATGGTGAATGTAGAAAAAAGGAGTGGGATATAAAAAAGTTATTTTGAACAAAAATCTGGCAAATGTGAATAAATCTAAAGGAGTGTTGACTACGGAACTATTGCTCACCCAATTTGGGGGATAAAACAAAAGCAAAATTGAATTATTGGACAACAATAGGAGGAAAATGATGGATATTAAAGGGTTTTAAGCTTCAAATGTAAACTGGATTTATTCATTTTATTCTGTGTTTATTACTCTCTTTTTTATATTTTCCATCCTTTGTATCTGTATATGCATTGTTGGTAATTCCCTCAGATATTCCAATTTAATAATTTTTCATTAACCTCTATATAATCTGCAGTTGTACCTGTAGATTTTTCTATTTTAATAACTATATTCTTTACTTCTGGGAGTTCTAGTGGATACCTCTACATATTGCCTACTCTTTTATAATGGTTGTAAGACATTCTTCTATGTTTTAAATCTATTTCAATAAAGTCCATATTGTAGTCTCTAGAAAATGGTTTTCTTCTCTGAGTTCTTAAGATTCTTTTCTTTGCTGATTGCACTAATTCCTGCTCTTGTTGGTTATTTCTCCATGTGTTTTATGATTTGGGGTTGTAAGCTCATCCTTAGCTTAGCAGAGCTTTAGCTGTTGCAATCCTGCTGGGGCGGAGGTTGTATGCCTATCCCCACAACATAGTTTCATGACTGTTTTTGTGTGGGGTCCTGGAGATGGCCCCAGACGGATCTTTATGTCATTTATCAGCTTGTGGCGTTCCTAGGTTAATTCAAACCCCAAACCTAAGTTATTTATAGTTCAGGGTTTTATAATCATGGGTTTTGGCTTCATTTTATTTTTCCTTCCAGATGCAAGGCCAAACAGGCGAGAATCCCAGTCCTCATGGGAGAGTCCATGTGTAGCCATGCACTGAAGATATAGTCCGTCCTCCTCCGAGAGTTCTGGCTCCGTGGAGCAGTTGTGGTTTGAACTCCCTCACCTTGAATGGGACCAAGGCCTTGCTGCCTATTGCCCTGTGGGTGTGAAAACCCAAGCCCCAGCACCACCAATGCTGACACCCCTTCCGAGAACCTCTCAGGGCACATGTGAATCAGCTCCTGTGATTTCAGTGGCCCCCTTTTGTTTGGTATCTTGAGTTTTTCTTTCTTGCAAGCTCAGCTGCCATGTAGTAGAATTTTGCTACGTTTAAACCTACCGTTTCTATTAATAGCTACTTGCAGTGAAATAATGTTCAGGTTACATGTTATCTGAGTCTTTCTGGAATGTGGAGTTTGAAGCCCCTTTATGCTATTTTCAGTGGGTGAAGCCCCCTGCAGACTCCTGGACCACCGGCAGCTGTCAGATGGGACTCTCAGGAGTGTCCAGGACCCCGGCTCAACTGGGGAGACCACTCCAGGTTGCCTCCTGAGAGCTTGTCTCATCTTGCTCATGAATGTCTCTGGGCAAGGCCTTTTATCCTTTCTGAACTGTAACAACTGAAATCTAGCCCTCTTCTAATACCCTCCTTTCAAACAGTGAACCCCAAGTACGTCTGTTTTCCCCTTTGTGATCTGCCATTAAGATGTCATTTCCCCTTCATATCTCTTTAGCCTCAAATCAGCTTCTCAAATCTCGACATCGCTTTCAAGGATACCTCTTTTGTCTTCCTTTATTTTGATTTCATTATAAAAGAACACTCCAGATCTGATAATAAGACTGAAGCCTGCTTTTCAAGCCAATCTGGTTTCTCTTTGATTATCCAAGCAAACTGAATTCCTAGATGCAGAGTATTCTAGGCACTGGCCTTTTAAAAAAGCATTCTTAACTTCTGGGCTTGCAGTCATTTTATCGAGTCGTTTCTTTACTTCAACTTATGATTGGGGCCTATTTTCTTTTTAACAACTGGCCCTGTTCAGGCATTTATTAGAGGAGAGCACCTACTGTAGACGAGACAACTTTTCTACGCACTTGGAATACACTGGTGAATAAAACAATGCTTTTCCTGTCATTATTAATAAAATCTTATAATCCCCCTGAGGGTGAAGCCACAATTCATGTCTCTGAAACCTGAAGTCAGATCCTAATATAATTCATGAAAGCTGTGCCGATCTAAGCCATCATGGTGTGCGGGGTGGCCAGTGGGAAACAGCGCCATTGCAAGAGCTTCATGTTCCTCCTTGGATTCCTCGTTGGGTCCTGAACTTGAGTAGTGGGATTCGGGGAAGCACGTCTGTCAAAAGCGGGTTAAAGCCAAGCATCACGCAGAACTCTGTAGCGCAGGAGGAGCTCAAACGTCTGCAGGGTAAGTCCCTGTGTCCCCACCTCCCGGCCACGCCAGGACACTGGCCACCGCTCTGCACCCCAGTGCTGAAGGCCTGCAGAGAAATGCCCTCCCTCCCTCCCTCTAGAAAATCTTTGCTTCCGATGCCCTGTCTGGCTAAGGCCTGCGCCACTGCCCCAGCAGCCGGCCTGCGTTCTCAGACGCCAGCGTATCCTCCTGCCTGTGGAGAGCCCGGTGGCCAGTATCTGCTGAATTCCAGCCGGGGACAAAACACCACGAGCTACGGACACCTGCAAGGTTGCAGTCCTGCGTGACCTGCATTTACTATGGCTTGAGCCCTGCTGTCTCCTCTGCGTATGACGTTGCTCTCCAGATGCCAGTCCTCCTCGATTTCTGAATGCGCTCAGTCATGCACCAGATACTGGGAATTTAGGCAGCCAATAAATACTCTTCTCTTCCTCGCCTGAGTTGGTGTTGGTTGAGAGCGAAAGGGAAAGAAGTCGGGGTGGAAGATGTAATGTAGCTCTCTGGATAAGGGCCTGGCCGACGTTTCCCCCTGAATTACACTTGCCCAGCTCTGCCCAAGTGCAGGCAAAACTATGAAAATGCGCAGGAGATATTCTTTATGAAACTGCAGCATGCTAGGATTTATTTAACATAACACAAAAACATTTGATAGTATCAAACTTCTGCATGACAAAAGATACTGCAAAGTGAAAAGCCAATCTGTGGTAAGGAGATACTTACAACCCAAACCACCTAACCAACAAAAGAGGATTTTTATATAAAGAATGTGACTGATCACTATGAAATTGCCTGTAATCCTAGCACTCTGGGAGGCTGAGGCAGGCGGATCGTTTGAGCTCAGGAGTTTGAAACCAGCCTGAGCAAGAGCCAGACCCCGTCTCTACTATAAATAGAAAGAAATTAATTGGCCAACTAATATATATAGAAAAAATTAGCCAGGCATGGTGGCGCATGCCTGTAGTCCCAGCTACTTGGGAGGCTGAGGCAGCAGGATCGTTTGAGCCCAGGAGTTTGAGGTTGCTGTGAGCTAGGCTGACGCCACGGCACTCACTCTAGCCTGGGCAACAAAGCGAGACTCTGTCTCAAAAAAAAAAAGAAAAAGAAATTAATTCAGCCTGGCCCAGTGCAGGGGCCTCTGCTAGAAGTGAGTTGGGCTGGGAGGGGGCGGAAGGGGCCACGAGCTTGCTCTGATTCCCTCTGTACCTCCGGTGGGTTAGGTGTTACCTCTCCCCAGGGGAGGAGTGAGGGTGGAGAAGAGCTAGGAATGCTATTTTAGTGCAAGTTCCTCCCCACAGAAACTTCAGAAAGGTATGTATGTGTTGGGGGCAAATGTTCTCCCAAACATTTAATACTCCCAATATTGTTCTTAGTAGTTTGAGTTTCAGCATTTGTTTGGCTGTTTCTTCCAGTCTCTGAACGGGGTCCTATATAACTCCTGGTTTCCTGTGCATGGTAGAGCAATTTATGTTGATCGATTGAAGAAAGGCCAGTCTCCACTGGTGACACTGGTGGGACAAATGCACACCCGCTACCTGATAGAGTAATCGTGAAGCGCCACCGCTATAGCAGATGGACAGCCTACCTGTCATCTTCCCCTGGTTTTCCCCTAACCTCTCACCGTTGAAGGAAGTTGAAAATGGATTTCATGAAGACATTACAGGTTCAATGCAGAGGTTTCTCACCACTTCCACAGATGAGTTAGAGTATAGCTTTAGAAAATTCTCTAAGGTGACAAGCCGTATAACAAAATGGCCTTCTCATTTAATTCAAAACAAATTCTCAGTGCCTTAAATGTATTTTTAAAAATTTGGGTTTTTGTTTTTTCTTCTGTTTCGTCTTATAGTGGTATATGCAGCAATAACTCAAGGGGTTTTTTTTGTTGTTGTTGGTATTAGTCTTTTAAAATTTAGTACATTTAAGTAGTGTTGCAAAAATAATAAATTTTATTTTGAGATTCTGAAACCCAGGTCCTGGTGCAGGGACTGGCCGGGTGGATGGCGCAGGGCCCACGCCAGACCTCCCAGCGTGGTGGCTGCCACCCAGGCTCTGGAGGATGCAGCCGCTGCCCATGTAGCAGCAGCAGCAGTACCGGGATTCCAACTGAGTGCCACCTCATCCAAGCGGGGTGGGGGCTCAGCACGGCGAGGCCTGCCTCAGAACCAGGGTTTGCGCCCTGCATAGCTTCACCTGGGGTTTCAGAGCAAGACGACTACATAGCAACTTCAGTTTCAATAACACACCTGCTCTCAGCCCTGCAGAGTTTTCTTATTTCAGACTTGGGAAGCCTCGGTGCCGGCTCACCCTCCGTTGCGATGTGTTGGAAACAGTTTTTAGGTGCTGTTGTAGAAATGAAACCAGGGCGTAAGAAGGAGTTGACAGGAAATCTCTTTGGAGAAAATACAACATGGAGATAATAATATGACTTTGCAATGATGTCATGGTCAACGCCAACAGGATTCCTGGTTGACACAATGTCTTTTTGTGTATTTTGTTTCTGAGTACTTTATGTTCTAGTTTAGATTTATCAAAGTTGAGACTCTTCTCTTCAAAGTCTCCGCTTGGAGAAACTTTCACTTTAGGAGAATTAAAAAAAAAAATGTTCATTTTGTTCTTTTCCAAGTGTTTCCGAATTCTTCAGGCACTGACACACGCTGCCGACAAGAGATTTATGCGCGTTCTTCCAAGCGTATTAATTTATTCCAAAAGTCAGTGTTGTCCAGGTCCACCATCCTAAGTTGTGTAATATACACTATATTATTTTATAATTTTAACACTGTTGAATTCAATAGGACTCTTAATTTTGCTTAAGTTTCATATGTTTCTGGATCTACATGTCTCCTTGATTATAAATCAAAGGGCAGGCTTTTACTTCTCTGTTTATTTTGTTAACTAGATTACTTATTGAAGTAGAATTTTAAAACACCACTGAATAGCTTTATGTATTAATAAATTAGCTAAGACAAGCAGCTCAAACCCTGCTAGATAAAGCCCTGTTCACATCAAACACCACTCTCTGCCTGGGCCCGTGTGTCCAGATTAGCAAATACAAAATCATAGTAGGTGAAAATTGCAGTGAGTTATTAGTTATGGGAAAATTGGAGAAAGTGAATACCCATGTAAACCGAGCTGATAAGACTTCAAAACTGTGGGAAGACTTTTCTGCTTCACAGAGTAATAATAAAAATGATGATTCCAGAAATTTTGCAAGTTCGTAATAACCTGCTTGAAAATGAGAGTTGACTGGGTTGTGTTATCATTACTGTTTCCTGAGCGACAGTTTATGGAAGGTGGTTTTATGATACATTCCTGAAAATCCTCCAGGTTTCAAATATGCAATATAAACCTCCTTCTGAAAACTGCAGAAGCTTACCCATTTTATAAATAGTGCCACGCCTACTTCAAATTAAGTAGGATCTCCACATTTTAGTGTGGTCGGTTAACAATAAAAGGTAGACAGTGAAAAACTGCTCGCAAGTCTGTGTATCAGGATCTGATCTAGTTGATTTAAACTGGCAGTTCTCAAACTTTCTGCTCTTGGGATTCCTTTATGCTTTTAAAATTACTGAGAAAAAATTTATTGAGGTCCCCAAAGAGACTTCATTTGTGAGAGTTATAGCGTCAACATTTACCATTTTAGAAATTGAAATTGACAAGGATTTAAAGCACAGGATACATATAAGCACAGTTTCCGTAGCCATGGAAGGAAGGTGCCGGCACATCCACGAAGCCTCTGGAAAACTCCACTGTACGTTCCCGACAGAATGAGAGTGGGAAAGGAAAATGCGGAGGGTTTTGGCCTCATAGATCCCCTGACAGGATCTCAGGGCCCAGAGGGAGTCCCTGGATCCCACTTTGAAAACTGCTAGTTTAAATTATTTGGTGTTGTGACTTAACACTTACCAATGCTTTGCAGGAACTTACTGAGCAGTAGGTGATGGATGGCCCGAACACACAGTTTCTGAGTGTGGGTTGTAGGGTTGGCCGGACGGTACCTGGTCCCCCATTCTCTGGGATGCTGGCCGTGAGGTTTGGGCAAGTCTCTGGCACTCAGAGCCTTGGATTTCTAAGTGAAATTAGGGCTTGTAGGGCCACTGCGAGGAGATGAAGTGCAACTAGCACTGCCCCTTGCTTGGGGCAGATGTTCAGCAAACGCTACCAGGACAGAAGGAAAGAAGCAGAAGAGACGCCGCTTCCAGGCGGCCCAGGCCCCCGCCCTGGCCCTGCAGGAGGAGTTTTCCTGATTGCCGGGGTCTGAGCGCAGGGGTTCTCCCCGGCAAGGGTGGCCGCAAGAAAGAAATAGGAGCTCACAATCAGCCTCCCCCTCATCCCGTGCCTGCCTCTTCCCCTATAGTGTGTTTATCTCTAAAGGCTTTGATCTAAAATGAGTAATTCCTTGCACTTCCCAAGTCCAGGCTTATTTGGTTCATGATATTTATGCTCACTTTGTTGTTTTGTTAGATGAAGTTTTATTGATAGTCATAGGGTGGCAAAACGTCTCCCTTTTCTTCCCCCGACAGCTTCCACTGTTCTGGGCTCCTGTTTCCCAGGCCTGTCCCGGCAGGGTCTAAGCAGCCTTCCTTGCTCAAACCCCACCTTGACCTGGTGCCAGGATTTAAGACGAGTCTTCTCCACAAGTGGCAGCTTCTTGTTGGTCTTTTTCTCTCAGCGTTTAGGTTTTGTGTCCCGGAGCCCACAGGGAAATGGACAATGTTTCCTTTGACTAGCCGCTGCCTGTGGGGCTGCAGAAGGGACGGCGGGTGTGGGTGGAGCCCAGGTCAAAGCCCCTGTGACAAGCACAGGCTGTTGTGTAGGAACCCGGCGCACAGGAGCCTATCCAGGGGTGCACGGGGGATGGTCACAGGATGGTTTGACAGTGGCTCTCCTGCTGTGGTCTCTCCCATGACCCTTGCCGGGCTTTTCTGAAACCCATGGGAAAGTCTTTCTCCTCCTAGTCCCTCAGGTTGTGACCTCTTGCCAATGCCCATTGCCTGGTTTTCTGCCATCACCAGTCACTCACGGGGAACCTGCTTTGTGGTGGCGCTGTGTTGGCCGGGGGTGCCCTGGATTTCTGACTTTGGTGGAGCAGAGCTGGCCCTGCCAGCCCCAGACACGGAGGATACAGGGAGATGAGCCGTTCTGGGAGCAAGCAGTGAGATGCAGGGAAAAGGGAAGTGATTTGCTTACGGGTACCCAGACCTCAGGGGTACAGTAGAAGATAGAATCCGGGTTCTGTGGCCCCAGGTTAATGTGTTGGATTCAGACACGCTGGGGTCTGAACCCCTGCCTTAACCCCTCACCTGCTGTGTGAGCTTGGCCAGATTACTTAAATTCTCTGTGCCTTGATTTTATCGTCCGTAAAAGTGAGGATGATAATATTGCCTCCCTCGTGGGTTGGTGTGGGAATTAGATAATAAATGTTAAGTACTTAGCAGCGTGTCAGGCAAATATTAAGCACTCAAGAAATGATAACTGTTATTATCCCTTAGACCACATTGCCTTTCAAAGTCTTAGAAGCTCAGCCAGTGACTTTAACACTAAATTCTGAACGCAGCCACCTCCCAGTGCAGAGGGTAGAGCACGCGGCGTGAGAGCAGGTCCCCACCTTCCACCAGGCTGTCCCTTGGGACGAACAGGTGTTCTTCCCGACACACAGGATTCCTGCTGGTCCTAGGAAGAAGAACTACGTACAGAGAAGAACGGAAAGCCCCTTAAAATTGCACAAACCACCTTGGACCCAGTAATCCCAGACTTTGCTCCCCTCTCTCCACCCTGAAAGTGCTCCCTGCCAACACCAACAGAGATTAGCGAGCCTTTCCTGATGGTCAAAAGGTGACATGCACGGCCCCACCCCAGTGTTTCAGGTGCTTGGAAACTTTTCTAAAGAAATTTCTTTTTGGAGGGATAAGGTGTATACTAAACTAACCCCAGGGTGTTGGCATTGTTACTATCTCTTTGATCCACTAGTGGGGCCGTGGGTGTCTTCCTGGCCGAGGGAGCCATCGAGTATGGCGGCTGGGGTCGAGTGGCTAAGTCCCGTGTCCTTGTCAGCCTGCCCAGGTGTCGGGACCTCCTCACCCATGCCCTCCAGTTGTGCTGCACGGTGAACCCTCCTTTGCTCCTGAGCCCACCTGGGCCAGGAGGGGTGAAGTGGGACATGGATGTGGAGAAAACATAAAGTTGGCCTATAATACGTAACCTCTTACATTAATGAAATGTGATGCCTTCAGAGATAACAGAGATCTGAGAGACAACATAATCTGAGTGTTCAGGTGCGGAAGTAGAGTGCTGCTTGCCCTCCTAGAAAAGCACGGGGGCCAGGGCAGCTGGCCACCTGCAGCCCCGCACCTGGGCCAGCGCCCCGTGGCACACCCTCCGACGCCCACCTGCCTCCTGGAGGCTCCTGCGGTCTGTGCCCCATCTTTAGACGTGCCTGGTTGACGCAGATTGAGTAATCACTGTGTTCACATGCTCATGTCTTGCCTGTCTGTCCCAGCTCCACAGATGCCGGATCCTGGATGCCCAGGGCTGGTCCCGAACCCGAGGGGTGATTGCACCAGTGCCGAGAGCTGAGCTCCTTCTGGCGGCCACAGCGTTAGAAGCTAGTCAAGTCACCTCGATTCTCCTCCTCGCACAAAGTCACTGTGGATGGTCCTATTGTTTGTCATGGAAACCAAAAACACCTGTTTTTTTTTGTGTGTGCATGATGCAGCACATTATTACACATCTGTAGTGACCGGTGTCACACAAACATCATACACAGAAGGGTATCATGAGGAAACGTGGTCCATACAGGATTAAGCTTGTCCACTTAGGGAAACGCCTCCTGCCCGGCACTGGGAACTGCTGGACGGGCCACCGGCATCATCTTGGCCCTGGTTTCTGCAAAGCAATGCTCAGCGTGAGCCGCTCCGGGCCCGGGTCTGGGCTTCCTTGGGGTGTTCGCCTTTTCAGAAGGAGCTGCGTCGACGCCCGGTGATCCCAAGGTGGCAGCTGAGCCGCAGCGAGTGGGCACGCGAGGAAGACTACTTCCTCACTATGATGCCCGTGTTGCTGTCTCTGACTGATCTAAACTTGATTCCAGGTCAGGCTACGTGACCTGAAACCATACAAGTGCGGTACCCTTGCGGTGGCTCGTGAGAGACGGGGCGTGCGGAGAACTGTCAGAGGGTCCTGGCTGCTCTAGTGCCTGGTGGATTTTCTATCCAGTCTTTCCCTTTTCCATCAAAACCCTTGTGCTGGGGAAACAAAGGCCGGCCCAGGTGCAGCCCAGTGCTGGGCTCATGACGGGGCGATGCTGGAATTTAATATCCAGCCTTCCTCTCGGGGAAATGAAGGGATGTGAAGTGATCGGTCCTGACAGCAGACCACGACGACACCACTCTCACCACCTATCGATGGACAAGGCTGAGTTTTAGATTCTAGGGATAAGCGACTGAGCATGAAAGGGTGGATTGTGGCTCTGGAGGGGGCGCTACCTGGCGGGATCCGAGCCCCCTCGGTGCACACGCCTGGGCGCGTGAGGGCGTCGTTGTCTCCGGGGTGCCGTGAAAGGGCACGGGAGCCGGTATCTGTGCAAAGAGATCGTCGCAGATACCAGGACTGTAGACCGAAGTAAGTTTCTGTGCTGCGCTGTACACGGCTGAGTGTGCCACGCACGACAGGGCACGCTTGGTTTGTTCTATGACACGCTCGCTTTGCTTTGGGATGTTGTTTGCAGCCACTCTGGCCATATCTGTGGTGCTATGGCGCAGTTGTAAAATGGGAAAGATTCTGAATGTCCTCCGAAGATGTCCTCAGATGACTGAAACGACTTATGCAAATGTAGTAGGACCTTGCTCCCTACCGGGGAGATTGGAGTGCCAGGAGACAGGAATAAAAGGGAACGGAGTAGAGGTGATGGGTGGGCGGGTGGGGCCCAGGCTGCTGGGAAGCTGGTCCAGGAGCAGGGTGTGGAAGGAGTAAGTTCACTTTTGCATACGTGAATTATCTGGATTTCCTTAATGTTAAGTGTATTTTTAAGAAGGGATTTAGGAAACCTCTCCTGATCTATGGTCTGGTTGGGGTGCTGCTGCTCTGCCTTCTCCTGGCTGTAAACACGGCACTACACTGTCCATGTGGACTGACTTGAGTTTGAGTTGTGGCTCACTAAGAGTTTAATCGTGGACCAATTTCCAAGTCGGTTTCCTCATCCATAAAATGATGATAACAGCACCCACCTTACAAGGGTCCTGGGGTGAAATGAGATCTCCTAGGTGCCGTGTTCAGCACTGCGCTCAGTGTCCAGCCATGCTTCGGTGAAAGCTGGCAGTTGTGCTCGTTACTAGTGGGGTTGGGTGAGTCTGTGCAGGGGAAGCAGAAGGGGCAGCAAAGGTAAGTTGGAGGTCATCTAGGGGACTGAGGAACAGCACAAGGTTGTAGATTTCAGAGGAGGCACTGGGTTCAATTTCGTACATGATGAATTTGGGACATCCAGTTAGATTCTTCTTGAAGCACAGAAATCGGGTGTTAAGACAAAGAGCAAAGTCTTAGAAATGCGACTTGTAGTTACCGTGTAAGACTCCCACATATGCTTATGTGTGTGATGTTGCCGAGAGCCACAGCTCACATACGCCTGCCGCTGCTGCCCCAGCATGGTGCAGCCTTGCTCCTGTGGGGTCAGGGCTCCAGTCCTGACCCGTGTTTTACACCACTCCGTCCAGATATAACATGGACAGAGGGCATTAAAGATAAGAACTGCTGTGTTATAAATTTGGTGACTTCAAACAACGTGGAACACAAGGAGGTGAGCAAAAATAATCCAGATTCTGTTCCACCCATTGATCTGCACACCTTTGGGTGCGTCATCTAACATCTGTTGACTTGGGCTTGTTCCTTTGTAAGATGAAGGCTTTGACTTTTTTAGTTTCTCAAAGTCCTATGAGAATCTACAGTTTCATTCTGTATCTAACGTTAGTTCATTCAACCATGGGTCTTTCTTTAATGCATTCATTCACTCAGGACACATTTTCTTGAGTTCCTACTATGTGCAGAGTGTGGGCTTGCCACTCTGCATTGCAGGCGTGAGTCAGTCCCTTACTGCCTGCCTGGGGCATGAGCAAGTGAACAAGCTGCTCTCCTGGCATGAACTACTCTGTATTGGGGGTCTATGCAGATTGCTAGAGGAGCACAGGGCACGGGCCCTCCCCTTTGCCCTTGCCTTCTCTCCTTTCGCTGGGTCACGCCAGGCACAGAGCAGACCTACTTAGGAGGTGTTTGCTGTCCTGACCTGTGACTATCAGATACCGTCACCTGCAGCTGTGCTCATCTTACACCTGTGAGCCGCATCTAACGACATCTAGGATCAGTCACCACGATGACGCAGGTGCTCTCGAGGTCACTCTATGAGGTCTTCTCACTTTAGCGGCTTGTTCATAGCTCGGTCTAACGCAGACAACAGTGTGTCTGTTGGAGCCGCTTCATTTTCCTGGACGACCGAAGGGCCGTGCGCACATCTTGCTTTGATGGAAATATGGTATTGCGTTTACCTGTCCCCGTGGTGTCGTGTGACTGTGTTTACGCAACCTTAACACAAAGGCACTAAGCCGAGAGCAGTGCTCAGTTCTGGGATCCCTTTCAGTCCGTGAATCGAGGCCAGAATTTGGCTCAAACGCTTTTAATGTGGTACCATTGCAGGGTTGGAACCTTATTTCTGCCTATTCTAATTTGTTCGTGGTAATATGTGAAAGCAATACAAATGCTTCAGATTTTCATGTTTATGAATAAAAGAGAGCAGATATTCCACCTGAGAACATGCCCAGTATTCTTTTATGGGCTGGAAGGGGGTCCCTGTGCCCACATATATTAAAGTGTGCACCTGCCTCCGGTGAGCCAGGACCAGCGTGTGCAAGCGAGCTGCTCGCCAAACCTGCCTTGTAAACCGGGAATGAAACGAGCAGACCTGTTTCTGGGGGTGGGAGGGACAGAGTGAAGAGGTTCGGTGGAAATTTGTGAGCTGAAAACGGTCAGTAGAGCCAATGAATTACTCTGAAACGTTCCATGCAATTGCAGTGGTTTTCAGATTTTAACATTTCAGAAAAATAATCACTGCCATCGTGCGAAGTGGAATCTGCTAAACGCTCACGCGCCGTACAGAGCTACGATGTCACGTGCTCCTTCTGCCAGCATGGAAAACAGGACAGATGTAACTGATCAGCACAGCCCAGTCAGATAATCCATTTTAAGGCTGGCTAAGAAAACTGATCACACTCTGCGGCTGAGTAGCTGCCCATTAGCCGCCCCCGCCCGCCCCAGACTCCCGGTGGAGACGGTGGCCTCGCAGGTAGTGTGATCATGTTTTTCTGATCACTCACTGAACTGTCCATTTAGAATGCTTGTTCGCCTTTGTGCAGGGTGTGTGTGTGTGTTCACTTGCTTATGTGGCCGTGTTGGGCTCAGAGCCAGAGTGGCACAGACGTACAGGACCATGTGCATATTTCTGGGGCTGAGAGAAGGAGGGAAGGGGGGGAAGGGGAAGCGCCGATGAAGGAGAATTAGTCCATGGCGGCTGTTTCCAGGGGCTTAGAAGGACTTCGCCCACTCTGTGGAGATGGCGCTGCTAGAAGTCTTCTGAGAGACCAGAAGGCGAATGACAAAATGGTGCGCCTTCTATGGAGGCAGAACCAAACGATGTGTAAATTCACCTAGTTATGTTGGAACTCAATGAACCCAGATTGTCTCTAAACCATTTTTTTTTATCATCCTCTGATTTGTGCCAGAGATTTTGAGCCAGAGGTGCACAGTGCTGCAGCTCTGACATTGGATAAACTGAGTTTGATCCTTGGTTCCCAGTCACGGCAGCTGTGGGGTCAGATGTGAGGGCTCGGGACAGAGGGCCGGATGTTGCACTTGCCTTTCCCGTAAACAAGCCGCTCCCGGGTACGTCTCCCCACGCCGGCCCCTCCCTGCCTGAGTTGGTAGTCCTCATTGGTGCTGTGGAGAGAAGCTTCCTGGGGAACCCAGATGCATTCTTGGCCAGGCTGAGTTAATTGCTGTTTATAATCACTGAATACAGTTTAGAATACAGTTTACATCCAGACCTGCCTTGGAAAGTCAGCTCGGGCGAGGGCAGAGACTGGCCTGTGGCTCCCACACTTGGAATTCTAAATCATCATACCTTGTTTTTATTTTCCCACCGGGAGGATGTTAGTGGCCCTTCATGTGCACACGGGCGAACACTGACATTCCTGGCCGTGTTAGTGAGCAGGGCTTTCCCAGCGGTTCTAGGCTGTTGACACTGCACATGTTAGAGAGCACGGCCTTCATACCAGATTATGGGAGAGGGTGCCCCAAATCTGACGACACACTCAGCACCGCTGCTCAGTCTCAGCGTGTGGTGACTGGTGTGGGTCACAGGTAAAACAAGTCACTGAGAATGGGACCAAAGAGGCCTTGTGAGGCTGACGGCCTGGCCGGAAGATGGCATGTGGGCAAGTGCTTGGACCTGGAGCCCACCCTGTCTTTGAATCCTGCTTCCATGACCTGGGGGAAGGAGATTCACCTACAGCGATTCTGGTTTCCTCGTCTCTACAACAGGAATAGGAGTACAGGGTTCCTGCAGGGCTGTCGTAAGGATGACACCAGCAGCTCTGGAGCCTTCCAGCTGTTATTTTCAACTTACCTGGTGCCGGGAGGACGAGGGCTGCGTGCCGGAGGAGCTTGTTCCTAGCCGGCCCGGCTCTGTGGCGTGCAAGGAGTTTTAGCGCCTGCTGCCACTGCTGTCATCAGTCCACACGCTGAGCAGCCCGTGGGGTACAGGTGGTAGGAAGGACGACAGCAGGAAGGTGAACCATGATTTCTCAGCGCCAAGGCCTTGTGCACACAGTTTTGCTCGAGCTCAGCTCTGTGATGACTCCACTCACAAGTGCGCTCACTCGGCAGGTGTGGCTCAGGCGCCTGGCATGTATTCGGAACTGTTCTGTGAGCCAAGCAAAGCCCTTGCCATCATGAATTTACCTTCTTGTGCGGGGCAGGGAGACGCGAATAAGCACCTGCGTACTATGCTAAGGGTGGTGCTCACTGCGGGAAGCGGTTGAGCAGGCTGGAGAGGGAAGGGCCTGGGAAGGTGTGTGAAGTGCTACCTCACGTGGGGCAGCTCCTACAGGTGTCCCCGTGTGGGAGCCGCCGGGCAGATGTCTGAGGGCAGCTTTCCCAACAGGGGGACGGCAAGCCCAAGGGCCTCGAGGCTGGGCTGGCTGGTCCTTCTGCAAGCGTGCAGGGGCGCGATGTGTGGGAGGCATCGGGAGCTGGGGGGAGGTGATTTCAGAGGCAGCAGGGGCGGGGCAGCCCCTGCGAGGATCCCGGCGTGGCTCTTGGAATGGGCTGGAAGCTTCTGGAGGGTTTAGAGAAGAGGAAGGCTCTGCGAGGAGGCCCGGGGACAGGGTGGCAGTTGGTTTGGTCTGGTAGAAGAGGAGGTGGGGAGGAGTGATCGGATTCAGGATATAATTAGGACATAATGTGAAGACGGCGACTGTTGAGGGAGAGAGAATTGTTCAGAGTGACTCCCGGGTTTCTGGCCTAAATATTTGTGCGCACATGTCCGAGGTAGGAACGGAGATGGGGGCAGGGGTGTGTGTGTTTGGTTTGGGACATGTTGGGATGGAGACGCCTGTTACAGAAGTGGCCGTATTCTCACAGCAGCCAGCCAGCCAGCAGAGTGTCAGTGGACACTTAGCTGGGAATTTGAGGAAGGAATTCGGGTTTGGTTTGGGGAAAAAGGAGCTGAAGGAATTTTATCAACATTCCCTAACCACCAGAACCTTCATCTCGGGATCTTCAAATTCTAGAAGGTTCCTCATGGGCTCCCACCATGTTGACCACCAAGAGGCAAAGGACAGAGGTGACTTGGAGGGTGAGGTAGAGGAGAGTGTGCAGGGAGACCTCACACCCCTCAGTAACTGCTCAGCATCGCGTTTGGGGATGAAGAGTGCCAGGAGCCGCAGGGAGGGGGGATCGCAGGGAAAAAGAGCGCCGTTCTCTGTCTCTCTCAGCAGCCTCCTATTTCTTATAGAAATAAGAAATGAGCTAGTGATTGCAGTACCTTAATGTGAGAGTTAGGGTGGATGTACCTTCTCATGATGTTTGCTTCAAAGCTAGTGTGGAATTTGGGATATTTCTAAACTTTTCTCCTAATTGTCTTTTAGCTGGTCATGTGTAAATATAATAAAAATGGTGAACAAAGTGATAACAGGCTGAAGACAAAGCCACCAAAGCAGGTTTGTTGCCCCACTAGGAGGCCGAACACAGTCCAGCAGAGTACATGACTAGGAAAGGCCAAGTTGCAAACAGCATGTGGTTTTGCAAGGTGGCATTTTCAGTCTTAACCCAAGGGGCTGTGCTAAGCTGGTGGGACTTGTCCTCGCTTATTGGTCTCTGCAGTTGCGTCTTCCTGGAAAGGTTTCAGTAGCATTTTCTTTGGAGATGAATATTGAGATCTTAACAGTAATTACTGTGCTGGCTCGACAGAAGCATTTTGAAAATGAGTGCACTTATATATACGGTAGCTGAGCATCTTCTTATGGTGACAGTGCTGGTGGTTTAGTCTGCAAAAGAGGAAAACTTAGGAATACTATGTTACTCCCCTAGGCGATGGAGAAATGTCCCTTAGTTGGACAGTAAGATTGAAACTGTTGACAAGGGATCAGCAGAAATGTACAAGTCGACCTATAAAATTGGCTTCCTTGAATTGAGGCTGTACAAAGCACATTTGAAAACCAACTTTTCAAAAACAGGAATCTATAAAACTTTCTATATCATTAAAAAACTCCAACTATAATTCTATGACTCATGATGTTACCGCCATTCTCGGATGACAGATTGCTTTTTGCACTTAAATTGGGAAAGGCGTCATGTATAATAATATAGAAGAATAATGCCACTAAGAGTTAGCTTGGAATCAGCACAATTTTCTTTTTGTTATCTAAAGAAAGACTCCACTGTATAAAGCTGAGACGTGGGAGGACGTTTGCAAATGTATGAGTCTATTTCCTTTAAAATTCTCACACATGTACACACACACTTACATCTTGTACGACACTCAGAGTCATCTAGAAACTTATGTCTTTGCACACTTGTCAGCTCTCTGGGAAGCACTTTCTCCGACAGAGCCCATGTTTCTGGCGTGCCACAGGCTGTTTATGGGTGAGCGGAGAGTCCTAAGGGGCTGCCCTCTGCCTTCTCGATGTTCTTTGCTCTCTGAGTCCCTGTATGTTCGCATGTGTGTTTCGATGAGGCTTTATGGTAAAGAAGAGAAGAGCTTGACATTTAATAGGCAATCTGAGGCAGAATAATTTCATTTGTAATAACACTGCACTCCTGATGTATCTCTGAGTCTGAATAATATGGAAACAGTGAGTAACACGGGCTAAAGAATTCTACCCGTGGAGTGGAGAGTATTGGGTTCGTAGGAAAGAGACCTCATAAGATTTTCCTATTTGCCTTTAAAGAAAGAATCTGTCTATAAAGGCAGAAAGGTAGAGCTCTCCAGATGTTTTGAAACAATTGGTTATGTATTAAAAATGTAAGCTACTGTTTTGGTCTTTGAAACGGGAAATAAAATGACTTCGGATTGTTTCTGAAGCCCCAGCAGGATCGACATGTGTTTTCAATGACCATGGTCTAGCAGGCATTAAGTTCTAACTATACATTTATTTGTTGCAAATGGAAAATGAGTTGTCTGAAAGAGGTAAAGAGAAAATCTGTTGCTGTGTATTGTGCCTGCGAAATTTTGGTCTTGGAGTTGCACACTGAAGACCTTAGGTTTTTCTAACTAAAATTTCTAGTTTTGTCCCAAAAGCTGAAAAAAAAGTCCCATGAGCTAGGCACATGCTGTGGAAAGAGTTGGATAAAGGAAAACACTGCGGACCACCTAGAGCGCAACACTGCTTCGGATGGAAGGGTGTTAAATTGTGGGAATGTCGACCACAGCCTCGGGCTTTAAACCAAGCGTCCTGCCTCATGTTAAAAACGAAAAAAACAATGAGTGCGATTTAGTTCTGTTCCGATAGAGTTGGAACCTGTATCATTTATTTTATTTCAGTTTTTGTGCTCTTATTCTTTGTGGGTGTCTAACCCAACTTTGTGGCTCAAAAATGGCTGGAAGATCTAGCTAAAGGTAGTGGTTCTGAAAAATCACATTCACTTCCTTTTATGTTTCAGCAAGGACTAAAGAGCCATTTCATTCTTTTCTTTCTTATGTTTAAGACTCATTCTTTTCCTCATATACACGAATCCATAGTCAGTAGCTATTATGTTAAGTGGGCTTGTCCTAAGAAAAACATTTTCCTTTTTTAAATTTTTGCCTTTTACAACTCCCAAAATGGACCCCAAATTTCCCTCATATTCCAGACAAATGAAAGCAGAAAATCGTAATCTTTTCTAATCACTACATAAATCTTCAGAGCATTTTCAGTCTGTTTTAGATGGCCAGTTAGTTTCTATTTCTTCTCATTCCTAATTAATAAAAAAGTAAATAAATAACCTAAATTTAAATAGCAGCAATCCCTGAAAATGCTACTGTCAATCATCTTTTTTTCACAGATAAAGGATACACGTATTGCCCAGATTTAAGGGAAGAATGAAATAAGTGCCATCTTGGTGGATTAGCTACAAAATCCATGAAAAGCTAGGGCAAATTAGAATCAAATTTTAAAGAATTTATTTCATTTTTCCAATTACATAAAAATTCAAAACAGATCCACCTACTCTGTGGATTGGGTTTTCATATGGTTGTGACGCAGTGAGTGTTTTGGATGAGGGCTGAGGAAAGCTTGAAGCAATCTGATGAGGTTTCCTGATGAGGACACACCCTGGGCCCACCTCAGGGCGCTTTTGGCATTTCCATTAAAGACACGGCCTGCCTGAGCAAATGGCTTTCCCATGAATGCTTGTCTCAGAGCTGTGTGGCTGGTTGGTGGCTTGGCAAGTGCCGGGTCCCTTTGCAGGTGGCTGTGGTAAGGGCCATTCTGGAACATGTAAGTGCGTATGTTTGGAGGAAGGAACCTTTGCTCCGTGCATCATGAGGTGCACACATGCATACCCACATGCATACACAACACTCGCACACACACATGCATAAACATGCACACACATGCATGTAGAACCTACATGCTCACATACACCTACACACATACAAAACCCCACATACATACATTTGCATGTGCATACACACACACACACAAGTAGACATGTGCACACACATACATACACACAGCCTTACCTTGTTTCTCACATAATCCCCCAGTCTGCGGCACTCACATCTTTTCAACTATGTTGTTCGAAAACTGTCCTATATAGTTTGGGTTCTTATTCACAATAACAGCTTCAGCACCACCCCGGCCCAAAGCAGAGTAGGAGGGCTTTGAGCCCTACGGACAGTGATTTTTGATAGATAAACTGGGGATGGTGGAACCAAGACATTTGCAGCCACAGTGGGTGCAGGAGGGGGCCCACGGAAGACTCATCAGCCTCTGATTGTGCCCACGGCTCTGCTGTCACCCTCCTCTGCTTTTCTTTGTCCTTTGTCATTAGCTTTTCAAGCCCGACATTTCCTAGCTGCATCTACAAGTTTATCGTTGTTTCTTTCTTCCTATTCCTGCCTTCTCTTTTCTGTGTCTGGATGTCACTTCCAGTTATTGTTAACTAGAAAACAGCTTTTCGTGGGAACATTTTCCTGATTCTCTGGTCTTCCCCAGGCTTGTGATGCCCCCCAGCTGCCCTCCCCTGGGGCAGCCCAAGGGGGGTGAGGAGCAAGTGCCCCTCTGCCCTGCCCCTGCCACCCTCCCAGCAGCAGGGCTGTCCAGCGGTCCCCCCACCCCCAGGAACAGGCATGGAGGGAGGGGGCTGGTGTAGGGAGAGGGAGGGTGGGGAGCGAGCACAGGACGAGAGGAGGGAGAGACCCCAGACAGGGCTTGCAGAGCTCTTGGCTATATTCTTGCCCTTTGGTTTAAGGCTTCAACATTTTGTCCTTACTAGAAATTTCTCCCTTGGTGTTGTATTCCGCCTAAGCGTATGTTTTGGTTACTTGCATCCACACGAAGCCTTCCTAACTTGCGGTGTCGTGCAGACCGTCTGCCTTCCTCTGGCCAAACCTTCAGGAGCTGTGGGTCTAGGTCCATCTAAAAACAGAGGAACATCACGAAATCAGTGGGAGCGGCCACCTTCAGGCCTTGGGGACAGCAGGGCTCGGCACGGTCGTGCTGGGGCAGGCGCTCTGCGCCGTCCTCCTCCTCCCTCGTTGGCCTCCCTGGAGCCAGCCTGGCGTCATCTCTCTAGCGGCGACCTGGCACGTGACTTGGGCAATGCTAGGTGCGATGGAAAAAGCAAGGGTGCAGAGTCTTAAAAATGGAGACAGGTGGCATTCTTTCACAGGAATGCGTCACAATCCAGGAAAAATCCCTCCCTCTACAGAGGTTCATTTAATGCAGAACATTTTACAAGAGTGGATTTAAAATGGAAAAGGCCAGGAAATCCCAAATGGATTGTGATGAGGGGATGTGGAGCAGCTGTCCCCAGAGTCTTGGCGAGCGCAGGGCTGGGGGCCTCGGGGTGGCAGGGGTGTGGGGTATTCCAGAGCATGCCCTCGGGAAGGAAGCAGGTTGAGACCCAGGTTCCCTGATGCTGGCGGGGTTTGGGAGTTGTGGACATGGGACCCTTTTGCTGCTGAGAAAACTGGAGACTGGAGAGTCGCCTGTGACTTTTTCAAGAACGTGCTGATGGCAGCCTAAGAGCCCAGCTCAGGAAGGGACTGTCGACTCCTAGCAGGTGGAGGGCATGACTCAGATGAAAGGGAAAACTAAGTGATGGTGGCCATTCTGATTCTGTCTCATGCCCTGGACTCAACAGGATGGGCTTTGGGGACGCAGGGGGCTTAGGGCCTGAAGCATGGCATTGCAGCAGGCCATGGGGAGCACTGGGTGTGAACTGGCGAGGGCACCTGTCAGTGGTAGGGCCCCAACTTACCCCGCCACAAAACCCTCACCGCTCTCAGCATCTTCTGTGGTTCTCATACTCCCAGAGTACGCTTTTCCTACTTCTTGAATTGACCGGATCAAAACAAGGGGAATGTTTCTGCGTCATTGGTAGCAGTGCTTGGAGCTCTTTGGTCCTGACTGGTCTATTTCTTCTGCCCAGCATTTGCAGTCGATACTGAATGCTGGGATTCGGGGCACGTTTCTGGAGGGCTCCAGAAATGGAAGTAGTTCGCTCACCTGCTTCGTACAGCTTGAGAGCAACATTGGTTTAAGCAGAGGAGACGTCAACAGCGGCCTGCATTTTCCCGCGCTCGCGGGTGTCCGTGAAACCCAAACAGCGCCGGCGAGGCAGGGAGAGGCCCAGCACAATAAGCGTCTCAGGGACGCGCTGACTTCCATGAGATCTGTGACGCCCGGCCAGGTGCTCGTTTACAGGGCTGTTCGAGACTCATTTGCTGAGGCTTTGGGCCAATCCATGCGATTATGAGGAAGTTTCAGAAATATGCACGTCGTGGAGGTGGCGGCCAAGGCCCTCCCTCAGGAGGGGACGGCCCAGGGTGGAGGACTTGAGCAGACTCAAGGGAGTCCTCACAGTTTCGAGTTTTGTCCGTAATTGGATACTTTGGTGTGGAAGGGGCTTGGTGTGGCAGTCACAGATGCCACTTACCTGCTTTTCTGGGACACAGCAGGCGGAGTGACAGTTGGCTGTGCCAGGCCAGGAGGTCCCTAGGAATCCGTTGCAAGCGTGATCCCTTGTTGGACACACGCGTGGTCTGGCGCAGCTCGTGCTGGGAGCCACGCCCAAGCTCACAGTGGTTGGTGCTGGCTGGAATGTCAGGGGCTTCCTGGGAAATCAAAACCTGAAGAACAATCAAAAGCCACCATTGGGTGTTCACATGAAATTGTGCAGACAGTTCTGGGGCTCCAGATGACTGTGGCCTAATACTGAGCAGATGATGCTTTTGCAATGAGCAACTGTTTGTTCTTCAAAGTTTCCGGAGTAAAGATCTAAAGATATATGGAATCCACTGAAGCTCAATTTCCACTCGTTTGCTCAGAGTGGAGCCCACGTAGACTTAAGGATCAGCAGTTCTATCTGGAAGAGACCAGGTGACACGAATAAGCAGTAGATCCAGGAAGAACAGGCCGGACTTTGTGTCTGCTTCTCTGCCACTGTAACCGAGGGCCCAGGAGAACGCGTCCAGCCACCAAGACTCACTGGGCAGAGAGGGAGAGAGAAGTCGGTAATTTGCAGGGAGCACTGAGGGAAGTGTGTTTTGTGTTTTCCTGCTAACAGATTCTCCCTGGGTAGAGGGAAAATTAAAAAAAAAAAAAAAAATCAATGATTGATTTAATTCCGCAGGTGGGGAATGGAGCAGGTCAGACCTCCCTAGTGGATTAGAAGTGGATCCTGCCTGTGCATAGCTGCTGCACTTTCCGCCTGGGAACCACAAACGTCATCGCTTACATTTTTTAAATTTTTTTAAAAGAGTCAAAATTTTTTTGGGGTGGCAAGCAAAGCCAAAGGTCAAGGACAACAAGAAGGAAAATGAGGAATTTTGCTACAGTTATGATCAATAATTACCATTGCGATGTAGATTTGCAGAAAGGACAGAAAGATGCAGGGGTAATAGGCTTCCATCCTGTCGAGGATGCTGAGTGAAAGTGGAAAGAGAAAAGTGTTTACTTTTGTTTTACTAAAAGCCCTCTGGAATTGTTAAATAGACACCTGCAGATGTAAATGACAGTTTACTTTGAAATTATTACTACACTGTCTTCCAAGCCTTCTAATCTTTAAGAATCATTAATAAATTCAGGTCTTCTACTTTTTTTAGAAAATTTTCTTTTTGCCTTTGATAGTCCTAAGTTTCACTGTGTGATAAGGTATGCGTCTGTTCTCACCATGCAGTGCAATGTGCGCGTGGAGCCTGGGGACAGGCCCGGTGTCTGTGTCAACACCCCCCTGCCTCCCCCCCCCCAGTTGCTGACTCAGCGTGAGCCCTGGTGCTGTAGATTAATTTTGCATCTTCAGCCACAGAATGAAGTCGGGCCCGTGGTGTCCTGGGGGTGGTCTAGATGTCTGTGTCAGGAGTTCCATGGTGCGACTCCTGTAGGCCTGTGGGCGATTGCGAGCTCTCAGGCCTCTTCCCAGACCCACCAAGCAGCAGACACTCTGGGGTGTGGCCTGGCGGGTTTAACCATCCCCCCAGGCGAGGCTGATGGCACGTTAGTGTTTGAGAGCCACCATTCTAGACCATTGTTTCTCGAATTCTGTGTGCGTAAGGATCACCTGGGGATCTTGTTAAAATGCAGTTTTATTCTGTAGGCCTGGGGCAGGGCTTGAATTTCTGCCTTTCTGACAAGTTTCCAGGTGCTGTCAGTGCCGTGGATCCGTGGACCACCCTTGGCGTAGCCAGGTTCTGAAATATTATGGTCACTGCAAACATACATCTTCTACCGTAAATGGATAAAGCGGCATTCTGATTTTAATGTCATTCTCCTGTGGGTGCAGCGGGAGTGAGAGAGTCAGGATCTAAAGTAAATCATCTCAGGAGTGAACCCAATAAGCTTGTGATTTCCTGAGCAGAACCGCCTGAGGCTCCAGCCGTGGTTGTGGTTGGGTTTCTCTTTGATATCTAGTGGGCACTTTGTCAATGCTTATGGACAGAGCGAATGGGGACCCTGGGTATCCAAGGGCCTTTGAGCAGTGGGGCAGCACCATTCTGCTGAATCCCTTTTCACCTGCAAGACAAGGGCTTGGGAGGCAGGAGAGGCCAGTGCATGGATGGCCCGGGGCCTGAGGGAGGAGCCCTAGGTTCTCAGTACTTGAACCCTCCAAGGATGCTTTTGCTGCTGCCAACACTTGGCTAATTTTTTCCCCCTCTGGCTCAAATTCACCCTTTTGATCAAATTTCATTTATTCAATGCCTCTGTACACTCAGCGCCAGTCATTTCTGCTAAATTCTTATCTTTCCTCCAACACTCTCTTCAACTGAGACGGAGGCGGAAACGTTGGCACGGAGGCTGCGCAGGAACCGCATGGGGCGGCCACGGGCAGCTGTCGCAAGGAAGAAGCCGAGGGTGGGCTCCTCGTGCCACCCGCACATGGCTTCCGTCCCCCGTCTCTGCATTTCCAGGGGGTCATCCTTTATTTTAGACAAATTGATCTTTTCCTCTGCAAAAGGTCTCCCCACCAACCCATCTGTTCGTTCCTTCATTCTGCCGTGCCTTGGACACATCCTTGCAGGTCAGGCGTGGATGCTAGTCCTTCCCACGGAGGCTCACGACCTGTGGTTCTCTCCAGCAAGCCTCTCTTATGGTTGGCAGGAGCCAGGCTGGCGGTAGAAGTCAGGAAAGAAAGGCTGTTGTGGGGGAGTCGGGGGACCTGGAGGTTTACAGGTGCCGCCACTCCAGTCTGAGGATGGGCAGAGGCTTGCGAGATCAGGCATGATTCTAACTAAACCCTGGCTCCTTGGGTTGTCTCGGTCTCCGGGGAGCAGAGACACCCCCCCCCCCCCGTTGCTTCTAGCCTTGGCTGAGCTGATGTGCAGAAGTGGTTCCCAGAGCTCTGCCCACCCTCCTTAGAATGCACCCTCCCTTTGTGCTGATTCAATCTGTATAAAGGGCCTGGTCAAATGGCATTACCAGCTTCTGGAACTTTGGTCAATTGAGTTTATTTTCTTACGTAGGTAGCCCTGGACTGTAAGCATTTATTAATAGCTTATATTAAAAAAAAAAAAAAAAAACTTGCAAAGAGTTCATCCTTCTGCCTTTTAGGGCAATAAAATGTTTGATTCCACAAAAGGACCAGCAAATAATAGCCATGGGGAGACATTAAGAAGATAGATTTGTCCCTTTCCCCACTGCAAAAGAGTGAAGTTGGTGCTCCATTCTTTGAGCAGCTCGGCAAACCAGAACCCGGCCTTCTGGAGTTAACCCTGAGTGTTCTGCCTGGCGCGCAGCATAATCCGGTGTTGAGTTGCCGCCTGTAACATTAGTCACCCTCTCCCCGGTGACAGCACGCAGCAGGCATGGTCTGTCAGCCTGTTCAGCTCACGGAAAATGTGACCTCTTCAAAGACAATGGCATCAGCCCCTCCAGCAGTGCCTCACCTGTTTCACATATTTTCTATAATGCGTCTCTAAAATGCCTCCACATCAATGCTCCGGCGAAGATGAGAATTTGATTTCACAAGTCGAAAAATATTTGCAGGAATGTCCAGCAGTCAAATCAATCTACTTTCGGATTTGCGAGATTATGTTTGAAAATATGATATGTGGACTTTCATTACTTTGTAAATACCTGCTATTAAATGTACAGCTTAATTCCGGCATGTAATGTGGTAAAATTATGGTTACTTTGTGGATCATAACTTCCCGGCATGGGTTCTAAATCTTTATCTTGCATGAATATACATGTTTTTTTTTTTTTTTTTCCTTTTTCCCCTGAGTCATTCTAATGTCTACAAAGTGAGTTTCAGACCTGGAAAAGTGCCGGAGCCTGTCTTTGGCCACGCTGGCACACCCCGGGTGCAGAGCTCCTTGCAGAGTGCAGAATCGATCCTGCAGCCGAACCGTCCTCTGCAGTGCAGGACGCAGCCCTGGGAGGAAGCGGCTGCCAATTTGCTTGCAGAGAGGAGCATCAAGGACAGGCCTGGGACACACCCGGTGATCCTGAGCGTGGCTGTGGCTGCGGAGGCTGCTCCAGTGCCCAGTCTTAAAGCACCTTTCGCCCGGGGTCTGTCTGTTGGGGTTGCAGGGAGCTCGCCACGGAAGCTTCTGGGGCTCAGGCAGGCTCGGCGCCTTCTGCCGTGTTGTCCCAGTAGCTGTGCTCCTCCAAGGCCTGCTGCTGTTCCCTGCACTGCACCGCATCCTACCCACTAGCCTGGGGTTTGCAAAAAAGAAAAAGGAAAAATTCTGCACCCCCCTGGGATCTCTTAATGGAAGTTAGGTCAGTGTCCCCTCCGTCCCTCCAGGAGGACTTCTGTCATCCTTGTCCCGCCCAATGCCGGGACCTCAGCACAAGCAGAGGAAACTTAAGTGACTTCATAAATTAAATATAGGACGTCCAGAAAGGAAAGTGACTGTGCTCTCTGTGTGGGATCCTCCATCCCAGCTAAGCAAGGACAATAATAACCTGTGATGGCTCTATTTTAGCTATCTTCTTTAGCACGCCAAGGTCTTGACTCGAGACGCACCCCCAGAGCCACTGGCCTCTGTGTCCACTCAGAGGATCTGTGAGGTTCCTCCTGTGCTCCCACCCTGTGTCCAGGCCATTCCGTGTTGACTTGTTGTTGGTCTACTCGTATTTCTGACATGTGTGTGCTGCCTCGACTGGCCCAACTGCTGGATTGCCTATGGCCGCTCGTTGTGGTCCTTGCAGCAGAACTTATTTGAGACGTGGAGCTGTGCTGCTAATTCAGTGTTTTGAACGCTTTGCACAGTATCACCTAAAGTTAGAGGGGTTCGTATTTTCTGAAGATGCTTTCATTTGGAGCTATTACCTAGTTCTATTTTTTTTTCTATAAAGAACCTTAAAAGACACGGCATTTCCACATTCGCTCACGTGTGATGACTGTTGTTTGATAATGTTTTGGCTTGGACTGAGCTTCAGGCAGTAAGAATGGCTGAGAAACAGGTTTATAACAACCCAAGAAAAATATTTTGTGCTGCTTTCCATGTTACAGTGACTCCCTTTTCTCTGGTCACCAGACAACGTTTGGAGAGGCATTCATTGCCCAGAAACCGGTGCCCAGGAGCTCCTCCACCACCTCTGCCCACAGCTTCCCCTGCTGGCACCTCCGTTGGTGGCGGTGTGTGTCTATTTGTGGGTGACAGGGCTTCGCGGCCTCAAACAGAGATCAGGCGACAAGGCGGCAGATGCAAAGGCATGTGGTGGACCGGCTTTCCCTCTAGGAAGCAGGGTCCTGCGGATGTGAAAGTGCCACGCTGTCAGGGAAACGGCGCGGCCTCAGTGTGAGACACGTAGCGCTCAGGTGTGTGTTGATTTTAGTGCCTTTCTGTGGCTTTTCTGGAAGAAGCCCTGCAGGCCTCTCTTCATCCTCCTCTGAGGTTATTCTTCGCGTTGGAGGCTTGTTCCCCAGCCCCTGCTCCTCACGGTAGATAGGGGCGTGGCTGGAAAGGACTCCGCTATACTCTGGGGCGTCTGTCATTCCCCAGCACCAGGTTGGCATTTCTCAGACCCAGCCACTACGGCACAAGGAAATTGGCTGGCATCTGGCAGGGACGCGGGCTTGGCAGGGGCTCTCGCGGCTGGCACCACTGCCCATACCTGCCCTGTCCTCTCCCCTCTGGGCTGCACGCTCAGAGGGCACTCCTGGCCACACAGGCCGGGCGCCCACAGCTGCGGGCCCCGATGCCAGATGCTGGAATGTGTTTTTCCAGCAGCGGCGGTGGCAGTGGCAGGAGCGGCGTGGGGCCTGGGGGACTCCCTCCCTCGCTGGCTC
The DNA here is from genome assembly GCA_008750895.1 of Mirza zaza. NCBI lineage: Eukaryota > Metazoa > Chordata > Mammalia > Primates > Cheirogaleidae > Mirza > Mirza zaza. The sequence continues at coordinate 2,547 of VSMD01134153.1, read as the reverse complement.
CTTCTCAAGCTTCTCTGCTGGCTCTTCTGCAAACCCTTCCTTAAGAGGACAGGCTGACGCTCTGTCGGCTACTTGCTGGGTGCCACCGAGTCCTGCTGACTCGCGCTTGATGGCACAGACTTCATTGGCTCCGGGGTAGAGTTTGGTGCAAACCTTTGCCGCGGTGCGTGCCGAGTCAGCGGATTCAGTGCCCACAGCGAGACTTTGCCGTGTCTCCTGCTCCTCTGGTCGTTCCGTGGGATGGATGAGCGAGTCGGAAATGATCTGGACCTGGCAGGATGAGATGGGCCCAACTCTCTTCTTGGGCAAGGAGAGAATGGGCCCACCCAAAGGCATACAGGGAATTCCTGAGTACCCTTTGGTACCCTTGCGGGGGAGGGGGGGAGCGGGTTTCTCTCCTCCTCACATTCCCGGTGCAAACAGTGTAGTGCGTTTCCCGGGTTCCAGGGTCCCAAAGTAGATGGGGTAAGAGGCAGAAATTCCGTTCAGTGGCCCAGCAATGCCGGGGAGGGGGGTTCCTCTCGGGCAGCGCAGCTTCTGTGAGCTTTGCAGCCCGAGAACACGGGTTCCACAGAGCCGCCGGGAAGATGGGAGGAGGGGAGAGAGAACATCTCTCTGGAGTCGCAGAACACTGTTACCCCATGGGACCTGGTCCTGCTCCGTGTGAGCTCTGTGCTTTGTGGCAAGTCACCGAGTGACTATGCAACCTGTTGGCATGTTACCAGACTCTTTGTCTTCTGTGCTCAACGGGACTGCATTTCAAATGATCTCTGGTGGACGCGGAGACAAACTTGAGCTTGAGAAGGTCCATTTGCTGGGAGGACTGTCTAGCATGCTTTGGGTATGGCTCAGTTTACCTTTACACCTCCAGGCCCGCGTCTCCTGCTGGCAGTGCTCACTCTCTGTTCTGGCCACTGCACCCCTCTACGGCCCCGTCCCTCCTCCTCTGGGCCCTTGCATGTGCTGCTCCTCCTCCATGAGCGGGTTCCACTCTTGATACCAAACTGTCCCCGACTCATCTCACAGATCCCAGCCACCATAACACCTCCTCCAGGGAGCCTTCCTGGATGCCCAAACCCAGGGGAAGAGGCTCTGCTAAGGGCTCCTGTGACAACCCGTGCCTCTCCCAGTCAGAGTCTGCCCCGCTAGACTGCGCCTGACGTCTCCTAGTTCCCCTCTAGCTCGATAAGCTGTGCTCGGGGAGGGACTCTAAATAGTGGTTGGTCCACGATGGATTTTCAAATAAATGTTTTTCTGAATGACTGAATGCAGGTCTGAGTGCTCTCGTCCTTCCTCGCTAGACTCTCATCACACCCAAAACATCATAAAAGAGTTCTTGGAGCTAAAAACTAACATAATACTTGCTACCATTTTCTGAGCATGTACTATGTGCTGGAAACTGTGTGAGAGGCTTTACATACATTACTCGCACAATAGCACCTGTAAAGTGAAGCCCCCAAACTTCTGGTTTGCACACCGAGAAGCAGAGAGGGCAGTGCTTGCTGGCGCCGAGTGAGCCTTCCTTTGGCCCTAACTCACCTCTTCAGCTCTGCCAGGGCCGCGCCCGGCAGGCAGTGAGCCGGATGCTGCTGCAGTAACCGGCACTAAAGAAACCCCAGTCTCAGCGGCTCGACACAAACTCTGCATTTCTCATCCACACGTCGGACCCCTCTCGTGCAGGTGGGAGGCCCTCCCGACGCAGTCCCTCAGGGGTCCAGGGTGATGGCACTCCCGCCAGCTTAAGCGTTGAAAGTCCCACGTCAGAAGAAAACAGAGGCTGCAGTGTCTTCCTTTAGTGATTAAGCACTTCATCCACGTTTTATCACAACTCATTGGCTATGTTCAGTCTCTTGGTCCTTCCTAAAATACAGGACCAAACAGCGTAGTCCTCCCTGCCTCCAAGACGAGAGGACAACTTGCTGGGAGCCCGCGAGTTGCCGTGACCCACCGTCGTGTGGAGGACTAGACACTCACGGGCACGAACGCAAAGGATGATGCCAAGGTGTGCGAGTCCAGTTGCAGCTTCCTTCAAGACCACGTTTCTCCAACAGTGATCTTCAAAGGCTTAAAATGGAATTGATTCACGCACAGTAAGTCCTCACTTCACGTCCCTGGTAGGTTCTTGGAAACGGCAACCTGAAGCGGAACAGTGTACAGTGAGTCCAGTGTGGCCACAGGCTAATTGATGCAGACGGGAGTTGAGTTCCTACGGCACATCTCCGGTCACAGTACGTCATAAACTTCCAAATAAAGACCTAAAACACTTTTAATATTCAACGCTGAAATGTGAACTTTCCATGCACTCACACCCACACTCACACCCACACTCACAGTCACACCCACAGTCACACCCACACACCCACACTCGCACCCACACCCACACTCGCACTCGCACCCACACTCACACCCACACTCGCACCCACACTCACACCCACACCCACACTCACACCCACACTCACACCCACACTCACACCCACACCCACAGTCACACCCACACACCCACACTCGCACCCACACCCACACTCGCACCCACACCCACACCCACAC
>VSMD01134148.1:0-10791 GCA_008750895.1 Mirza zaza | reverse complement strand
AATGGGATCACTAATGCTAAGCAGCTCAAAATGATTTGTATCGGCCGGGCGTGGTGGCTCAAGCCTGTAATCCTAGCTCTCTGGGAGGCCGAGGTGGGCGGATCGTTTGCGCTCAGGAGTTCGAGACCAGCCTGAGCAAGAGCGAGACCCCGTCTCTACTATAAATAGAAAGAAATTAATTGGCCAACTAAAATATATATATAAAAAATTAGCCGGGCATGGCGGCACATGCCTGTAGTCCCAGCTACTTGGGAGGCTGAGGCAGCAGGATTGCTTGAGCCCAGGAGTTTGAGGTTGCTGTGAGCTAGGCTGATGCCACGGCGGCACTCACTCTAGCCTGGGCAATAAAGTGAGACTGTCTCAAAAAAAAAAAAAAAAAAATGATTTGTATCTAATTGAAAAATATGCTTTAATTTTTTTTTCAGGCTTGCTTTTCTAAGGCTAATATGAGAAGGTGAACTTAAATTTACATTTTCTTTTCATTAAGCTACATGATTGAAACATTTTCTTTGATAACAATGTTCTGATAAATGAAAGATGATTTATATATTTTAAATTAACAATATAAAATCTGCTATCTTAATATATTCATGGTTTTAGAAGAAATAAACTAATCTTTTAAAAAATTATTATTTTTTAAAAAGAACATAGTATTTTATTATCTTTCTATTTAACTCAAATGTAAATACATTAATCTCAAGTTGTATGAAAATAAATATTTTCATACTCTGAGTTACGGTTTTCATGCCCTTCTAATGGCAATACCATTCTAAATGTTCAAGCAGAAACAATTTAAATCTATTATGGGGCAATGAAATATAAATTTTGTAAAGATGACTTTGTTGTTTCTTTTTTATGAATACTTTTTCACATGTATATTTAATTTCTGAAGTCTAGTATCATTTTTTCTATAAGTTAGTTGTTAGTGTAGATGAAAATCCTTTACCTAACAATTCTAGTCTCTTTCTTATTTTCTTTTTTTTTGATTGTTGTTGTTTGTTACAACAAAGAATAAATCTTAATGGTGTATGATACTAAAAATGTATTCCTAGAGTATAATGATGACTTCAGAATTTTCAGCGAAGGATATGTGATTTCATAGTAAGTAAATTTGTCATTCATGAAACATAGTAAAAACTTGTTAAGTTACTTATTCGAGAACAAACTATTAAAATTATTTTTGGTAAATAAAGTTTTGTACATGGGATTTGCAAATGTGGGAAATGTTAACTGCATAATCTTAGTAGTTATGGTATGTGATTTAAGTTTTATTTGAAGCATTGTTTAGATGTTAAATGTATGCACTAATGTTTTAAAAAAACTATTGATACATGTTAGATGTACTGAATTTTGGGGTACATGTGATAATTTGATTCATTCATACGATCAAATCAGGGTAAATTAGGATATCCCTCACCTTAAACATTTTTCTTTATGCTAGGAACATTTGAAATACTCTCTTCTAGCTATTTTGAAATGTACAATAGATTAATGTTAACTGTAGTCACCCTCCTGATCTATTGAGCACTAGGTCTTATTTCCTGTATTTAAGTGTATATTTGTGCCCATTTATATGCACCAATTTTGAATAGTCTAATCAAACAACTTTAAAGCCAAAGGATCCCTGGACATTATGTAGACCAGTTCAATTCATACTATAAATTGAGAGAATTAAGACACAGAAGACTTGTTTAGTTAAATATTCAAGATTTCACAGTTGCTGAGTAGCTTAGGAAAATAAAAAATGAATTTATAGCATTCAAAAAAGGTCTTTTGGCTAATCCAATTGTTTTTGATACTGGCTGTACATTAGAATCACATGAAAAGCTTTTGAAAAAAATATATTGGTATCAGGGTTTCACCCCAAGAGATACTGGTTGGGCATTAGTACTTTTTAAATAGTTCCCAGGTAAATCTAATGCTCATATAAGATTGGGAATCACTTCGTTAAATCAATGGCCTTCTGTGAAGGCCAAGATAGTTTCTGATCAGTAGAGTGGGTTTTTAAGTTAGATCAAGATGCTGAGCATAACTGCATATAGCATTTTACACGTAATTTTATCTCACAATAATGGAAATTTTATGTTAGTATCTAAAAATGTTATGTTTTGGTCATTGGAAGTAAAATGTAATTCTGTCTACTTCCTGAAAATGCTTTGAAGATACAGCTTTATTTTATCAGTCACTTGTAGTCTAAAGTAATATTTGGCATCCCCACTGCCTCCACAGTGGTCACTTTTGTGATATGTGCCTATTGGTAACTTTCTTTTAGCAGATCTCAAAAGGTGATTGTTGGGGAACAATGGCCCATATAGTTTGAAAATCTCTGTAAATTTTGACACATTCTGAATTTGATGCAGCACTCCTTACCCACTGTTTCCTACTATTTGTAACTATTCTAAAGCATTAACTTTGTACATTTTTTTCAATTTGTATCTTCTAAAACCCATTTTCTGGTATTTTCCTTAATTAAAAAGAGCTCTTAGAAATAAGTAATAAAAAGCCAAACAACCCTAATTAAAAAGAAATAGTGTTTCTTTTTGAAAATCACTGCAGGATCATGTGTTTGAGGTTTTGTCTTCTTTCTTCATTATCTAAAAATTTATAATTAAAAAATCTGATTCACATTTAAGAAATTAATTTCAATTGACAAAGTTTTATCATGTACAGCATGATGTTTTGAAATGGATATGTTGTGAAATGGCTAAATCAAGCTAACATTTGGATTACTTCGTATAATTATTTTTTATGGATGTGACATGTCTTTAATTCCTTTTGTTTTTGTTGAATTAACATTTATATATACATCAGTTGTATTAATATGTGTGGCTTATAAACATGTATAAACAATAGCGTAAAATTCTGTTACTAATCAGTATTACAAACTTCTTGGCCAGAATTATGATAGAATATTTTTCTTCTCTTTGTATAGATGTGTGGGTAACTTTAGGTTTGATATAGTGTGCCTGTTCACCTGATGACAAGGGAGAGAATAAGATTCTGATAGGAGAAAACAGAACTTACTGAGAGGAGAGAAGCAATTATGCCCTTCTAGGAGTGGTAAGAAAAGTGAATAATAGTATTTATGTGGCATCTTTATTTGGTAATAAGGGATGTTAAGAGAGTAGAATACAACAAGCGAATTGTATGGAGAAGATTTTTCTCCATTGGAGTTATTTTTACTAAAATTGATTGTTACACCCTCTTTTTTATAAAGAAGTAATAATTGCTTTAAATAGTACAAATTGCCTAATAGGAAAAATAATTTAATTGGAAATTAGAAAATCTAAAGAAATCAAGTGATTTACCTATTTAGTATGTATAACATGATAGTATCTTTAAGATCTAGTGATTTCATTGTTTACTGGTATATCACTTTATTGGAATCATATTATCAAGTTTCAAAAAAAAGTGATGAAGTTGAGTATTACACAGTTTTTTGTACTCACAAATCATATAGGATTTAGGAAGAATTAGCAAAGAACTCTGAAGTAAACAAAAATTAATAAGATGCATGATATAGTTAATCACCTTCCTTGTACTTGAATGGTGGTAATTTGGTAATTTAGTCATTACCATTTAGGCTTGGTAGTATCCAAATACATATATAATAATACAAAATAATGTTAGCTAATATTTTAAAATTTTGTGTTTATGCTCTGCTAAGTACTTCACTGAATTAGTTGAACTAAATGAACTAACTAATCATTTAGTTTTTATTACAGTTTTGTTTAGTAAGTAATTTTTATCCCTAATTTAAAGATGATATTCTAAGCCTTCGAGAAACAAGTAGCTGTCTCAACATTTGTTTAACTAGTAAGTGGTTGAGCCAAAATAAGAAAGATAGGATTCTCTAGTATATATAAAAATTTAGTGTATAATTGTTAATGCAACATACTTATAGAGCCTTATCAAAATTTGTCAGTATTTAGCACATTTTTAAATGAGAAAACCTGCTAAATTTTTATTTTACCTTGTTAAATCCGATTTAGTATTGTCACAATAATTTTGAATACGTAGGTATTTTAATATAAATAATGATTAGTATTTGCAATAGAAATATAAATAGGATTCCCATTAATGATGAACTCATATAATATCCTTATGATTGTTGATTGAGAGGCATCTTTTTGATAGCTTTCTTGAAAATGAAAAACCTTGTCAAGTAGGAGGTATGAGTGCTCACCAATGCCAGTGCTGACTTTTTGTGAATTAAAGACAAAAATATTTTTCAGGCTTGTAGTAAAGTTTTTATTTCAGGCTTTTTCTTGCTGGGGAGACAGAATTAGTGTTGTTATTGGTACATAGCTGCCATAAAATAAGTATCTGCATGAATGACATTTACATTTTTTAAAGATATAGATTTTTTAAGCATTTACTTCAAGATGTTTGCAAAGTGAAAACAATAATATAATCTATTCATATATTTTATAATTTTTTATATATATGTATTCAGTAGAGAGTAGTTCAGTTATCTATATTGCAGTTAACAGAGTACTGTGGGTATTGTTTAAATTTTTTTGATATTATCTAAATTTTATAAAGTTTTCTTATCTAGAGGTGGGAGACATTTTTCTCAGGTCAAGTTCAAATTGGCAAGATTTATTTTCTTTTCAATTATGTAGGGTATTTAGAAATAACATTCTCATTGTACAATACTCAATTGTTATGTGAAAATCCCATTCACTACCTATCCCTATTTAGAAAGACTTCCAGTGGTGAGAGGTAAACAGGTTAATATATATATAGTCTTCTGGTTGCTTCCTCTGCATTTATAAACACATGTAATTTTTTAAATAAATGGGGGTCATGCTCTATATAGTGTATTACTTAGCTACTTACCTTTTCACTTATATTTAATTCTATTTCACATGTATCTACTCATTCTCTTTAACAGGTAAATAACATTTCATAGTGTGAAAGTCCTATGGTTTATTTGAGCTTTTTCTGCTGGTGGACATTTAGCTTGCTTCTAATATTTCTTTATTGTAGAGCTGCAGACCTGTCAGATTCATCTTTGTGAATATGTATGAGCATTTCTGTAGAATACATACCTAGAAGTGAAATAGCTAAGTCAAAAGGTATTATTTGCAATAAAAATTTCATTAAATACTGTCAAAATATCCTGGGGAAGAGGGGCAACATAGAACATACAGCAGGAAAGGTTTGTCAGTAATGGTCTTCTACCTGCAGTTGCTTCCTGTTCTTTCTGTACATCAGTAGCTAGCTAGGGATTAGCACTTCTAACCCAAGAGTCCCTACCCTTTTTACCCAAACTAGGCAATTCTGCCTGCTGCCCAGCAGAAATAAGGGGACGGGAGAGAGGATATCAGCCTAAAGATTGTCTTAGGTAACCATTGTGTCTACTTACCTTTCACGTTTGTTGCCTTTAGACTGAACCTCCTCCAGTTTCCCCCAGAAGAGTTCTCTTCTTCTGCATATGTTTAGAATTTTACCTGTCAGCTTTCTTTACCTACCAGCTTTCTGTCTTATAGGAATTCTTTGTAATTTCTGTTCTGTTGAGTATATATTTACTTTCATGTGCTCAGTATACCATTTCAAGCCCATATTTTTAGCTTAAGTATTCAAAGCAGATGATATCACATTATAAAAGCAGGTATTGAGTTTTTTGAACTTATCTCACATCTCCCACAACTTAAATGTCCTTCTAGCCCATGGCATTCAATAGGGTGAGGAAAAATGAACATGCTACTACCTGCTTTCCTATATGCTTACAGAAGTCTGACTGTCCCTTAATTGTTCATCAACAGTGTGCCCTACAGTCTTGGTTGGCAAGGAGAAAGAATCTACTCAAGTGTTCTTGGTTTACATCTAGGGGAATTTGTATGTGCTAGACCTCCTTTGCATTGATGTAAAGGGTGCCATATTTCCCTCAGTAATTGCTAAGACATAGCATAATTGTATATACAGATGTATTTTATTGCATTCTGTCCTCCTTATTCCCAAGAGAAATATATAATAAGGAAGTAAAACTTAGTTCCATGCACTTCCTTAACCAGTATTCTTAGAGATTTCTGAGGAACTGGAAGTAATAAGATTTTAAACATACGGATAGACAGGTGTATGGAATAAAACTAGAGGTGAAATATATTTTTTTAAAGTAGTACATCAAAATCATAGCATTTTGAAAGTGTTAGGGACTTAGAGATTATTAGATTCAGCTCATTCATCTTATTGACAAAGGAGACTAAGGCCCAAATAGGTTAAATGGGTTTGCTCAGGATCCAACAGGTAATTAATTATAAAGTCAGAATTAGAATCTACATATTGTTTCTCTCCATCTGGTACTATTTTTCATATACGATCTTTTACCATACTATTAAATGGTGATATAATCAAGCTTTTTTTTTTTTTGAGTATATATGTAAACACAACATTATATAAAAATCTGTTGAGGAATAAAGAAAAAAGTTCTTAGGACGCCCCCAGTGTTTTAGAATAGAAATTGGAAAGATTTGAAAAAATAGCTTTTAATACTAGAGGAGATTAGGTATAAAAAGAACATTTGAATCACTATAAAGTAACATCTTTCAAAGCAGATGTTTAGAGACCACTTATGGCAGTAATTTCCGTTTTCATATGATTTTTTTTAAGTTGCTTTTACTGAGAGTTCCTATTCTTAAAAACTCTTTTGTTTTCTTTATCCTTTATTTTATTGTATTTTTCCCCAAAGTAGGGAAAAAAGTTGGAGTGGAAGGAGCCAAAACATTAGAGGTTGCTGTTGAGAACTTTTATCTGACAACAAATTAATTTCCTCTAAAAAAAAAAAAAAAAGAAAAACAAATATGTGTTTTTAAAAATATAATTTTGTTACCTTCTTTATTTAACTCTGATGTAACTTTTTGATACATTAATGAAAACCTAAATGTTTGTTTTTAATCTAGCCATTTAAATATATATGTCAGTACAGTTTACCAAATTGCCTTTTACATAATGTCTACAATACATTTGTTTTAGTTAAATTACATTCAGTTAGAAATTGTGCACATTAGTTGTACAATACAAGTTATCCAATTTTTGCTATATTGTATAAAATTAAGGTTTCTTTAAGAACTTCAGTCCATTTTCTACCTTGATTTGGTGAACAAGATCATTTAACTTTGAATATGTCAACTTCATTTGAGAGCTACAAAAGAATGATTAGAATAAAGCACATATTTATCATTTTGTTGGACTTTATTAATTGCATACTAGATGTTAGTCATTATGTGAGAAGCTTGTGATTCCTACAGAGGGGGGAAAAGATAGAATCTGCCCTCAATCTTATAGCCTAATTGTATTACAAATGTAGAAATAGTTAATTATGAGCCTACTTTTATAAACTTTAACAATAGAAATAATAAAATTTTATATGAATCTGTATAGTAACAACAAATAGACTGATTACAAGAGGTTTAAAAACCACAGAATATGAAATGCAAACAGAACCGAATATGTAGATATACCTTCTTGTGTTAAATTTACAAAAATATCTTACACTTAGGAATTAGTGTTTATAACAAAATGCTCATTGTAAGATTCTGAATACTAACTAAATGTCTTCTAAGTAATTTGGAGTTAAACAGGTGTTAAGCTTTGCTATGCTTGATAAAAGTCTATTTCATTCCCCCTGAGAATGATTCAAATCTTCATGAAAGAAAAAAAAAGCCACATCAGCTTCCAATTGTCAAAATTCAGTTTTTAAAAACTCAAGTCTTTTTCCCAATGGGTTTCCAGATTGAAGAACATATGGACTCTATCTTCTGAGTAAAATACTTTCATTTTCCTTTTGAATTACTTTTAAGACTTCATCCTGATATGAGAAGTGTAAAATGAAACCATAAGGTATTTAAACATCATGTACCTCTTTGTGATTTTTTTGTTTCTTTTTCAACTTGGATTGATAATAACCTTATAAAACTTAAAAATAATGCCTTCTCTTTTAAAATTTAATGCATGTTTTCAGGCATGGCTGCATTTATTTTTCTAAGAGATAAAATATAGGGATTATTCTTGGTGTTTATATCTCTCTAATATGATTATTTTATTTCTTTTAGTAGATTTTAAGTACATATTTAATTGTCTTTTGATTTAAACTGCTGGCAGCTTAGACTATATATCATGTTTGCTGTGAATTCACTACATAATTGAAATAACCCGTATTTTTAACACTTCTATGACCAAAGAAAATGCTATATAGCAGATGAGGAAACCTACTTGTCATATTTGCAATAAAACTAATAAGCTGAATAGGACATAAATAGTTTATTGCTGTTCAAAGAGATTAGGACTAAAAAGATTGGTCTGTTATTGAGAGGATGCACCTAATTTCATATAAATTATTTTTAAACTTGTTTATAGCTTTTAACTTTTTTAAAAAAAATTGCCACTTTTTTGAAGATAAGGAGTTGAACGGAAAGCACTCTAACTGAAAGTGCTTAATTTTCCTGTTTCCTAGTAAAAACAAGGTTGGGGAATCTCAAGAATCATTTGGAACATTTTTGCATTTCTACATTTCATTTTTATTTTTGTTAGCTTACTTAATCCTCATTGACTAAAAGATAACTTTTTCCTGTGGCAAGATCTTTTTTGGGATAGTCATTCAGATAGACAGCAATGTAAATGATATGAGAATAGGGTCTTTGTTTCCTTTTTGTGTGTGTGTGTGTGATATCCCTTGCCCAGCACGTATCACTAAACGAATGAAGCAGAATAATGAAAAGTAAACTTTTAATCAGTAATTTGCAGAAGCTGACTCTATGGGTATAAAGGCAAGACTACAAACTATTTGAATCTTCTATCAGAGCATTTTACTGTGTTAGCATTCTTACATGATTAAGAGGCAGGGTTTAATAGCTATAGCAAAGAACTTATAGAACAAAAGAGATGTGTAGTCTGTATGGCTTCTATGGTAGAATGTATGAAAAGTCTGATGTAGATGTTAAGTTGTCTGAATTGATAGAGCTGTTCATTATTGATTTGAAATGTCCAGAATTCTACTTTTCTTCAATTTATAGCCTTTCTTCTCAATCTGTATTAATGTTGTTATCATGTAGGATTAAGTGTTAATAACATATTTGAGTCTTTGTGGAGTTGTCCTTGAAATAGTCCATATTTTAGTTATTGAAATTAATATAGATAGTAATGCTGCTTGTTAGAGCTATTTCAGCTCCAATCAATGAATTCATTTCAGGAACCATTTTCTCTTAATCTTTCTTTTCCTATTCAATGTTGAATATTGATGACTGGGAGTGGTAGCTCATACCTATAATCCTAGCACCCTGGGAGGCTGAGGCAGGAGGACCACTCCAGCTCAGGAGTTTAAGACCAGCCTGAGCAAGAACGAGACCCCGTCTCTACAAAAAGTAGAAAAATTAGCTGGGTGTGGTGTCGCGTGCTTGTAGTTCCAGGTACTCAGGAGGCTGAGGCAGGAGGATTGGTTCAGCCCAGGAGTTTGAGGTTGCAGTAAGCTATGATGATGCCACTGTTCTCTAGCCAGGGTGATAGGAGTGAGACGGTCTCAAAACAAAAACAAAAACAAAGTTGAATATTGATACTTTAGTGTCAATATTTCAACTATAAGCCCTAGTTGACAAGCTTCCTAACAAGATGCACTAAATTCCTTACCTCTGAAGATTAATGAACTGAACATGAATGGATCTTCAGAAGCCTTCAGCCTTTGTGATTTTGACTTTTCATCTTTTCAGATTATATTTGTCTGTATCCATAGTATTCTTCTGATGCGTCAAGGTCTCCTAGACTATGTTATGAAGTCTTATGCCATTTATATACTCATTTGATAGGACTATTTGAATTCATGTTTTTCCTCTAAATGATTATAATGTGTTACAGCCAGTATAGAATATAAATGGGTTCTTTACTACATTTGAATAACTTTGAAAGATTTGTTCCTACTTGCTGAATTTCTCTTCTCTCATTCTTTCTTGAACTCACTTCTCTCAGGCTTTTGTCCCACCATTCTACAGAAACTGTTATTTTCAGAGTCACAAGTGACATTAATCTTGCTAAATCTAACAGATAATGCTCATCTTTTGTCTTATTTGACTTACTGGTACTTTTGATGCAGCTGATTACTGCTGCCTTTTTGAAACACTTTTTCATTTGGTTTCTGGGATACTGTATTCTTTTGGTTTTCCTCTTACCACTGGCCTCTCATCTTTTCAACCTCTTTATTATTGGGGAGACTCAGGACTTGCTTTTTGGACTTTTCTTTTTATATTTTCTTCTCTGGCTCTACTCACTTCCTTGAAGTTCTAGGCCAGTCCACACTTACGTTACACAGACACTATCCATCGATGTCTCCCAAATTATGTATCCTTTGACCTCTACACTCATGTATTAAATTGTCTACTCAGTATCTCTGCTTGGATATTGGTTTGGGCAGGACAGCCTATTTTAACCGATAGATTCTAAAATCTCAGTCAGTCGCTGATCAAAATAGAACTTTGTTTATTTTTCATATAAATTATAAAACACGTTTCTGTTAGGTGATTTCCTCTATCTATGGCTCCATTATCTTTAGTTCTCGGCTTCCAATATTGCCACATTCACCTGCATCAGGATAGTCCAGGATGGGCAAAGACGGGCAAAGAGCATGATCATTGTATGTAGAAATGTTTTATTGGTCAGTTTGGGAGCATGGCTCAGTTACTTCTGCTTACATATCACTGTCTAGAGAGCTCAGTCATCGCACCACACTTAATTGCAAAAGAGATTGGGAAATCTGATCTAATTGTATGCCTAGGAAGAAGAGGAAAAGGGGTTTGGTGC
>VSMD01134143.1:0-25227 GCA_008750895.1 Mirza zaza | reverse complement strand
CCAAGAATGGATTAATAAAATGTGGTATATGTATACCATTGAGTACTATTCAGCTCTAAGAAACAACGGTGATATAGCACATCTTATATTTTCCTGGTTAGAGCTGGAACCCATACTACTAAGTGAAGTATCCCAAGAATAGAAAAACAAGCACCACATATATTCACCAGCAAACTGGTATTAACTGAGCAGCACCTAAGTGGACACATAGGTACTACAGTAATAGGGTATTGGGCAGGGGGGAGGGGGGAGGGGGGTGGGTATATACATACATAATGAGTGAGATGTGCACCATCTGGGGGATGGTCATGCTGGAAACTCAGACTTGTGGGGGGAGGGGGGGAAAGGGCATTTATTGAAACCTTAAAATCTGTACCCCCATAATATGCTGAAATTAAAAAAAAAAGATGATAAAAATAAGTCCTAATATAACAGCAATTTTAAAATGTAAATGAATTGAATTCACTAAATAAAAGAAGAGACTCTCAGATTGAATGAGAACATAATCACCATGGAATAAGATATTTATAAAGGCCACATTTTAAACACAAGCTTTCTGAAAGTAGAAAGGATATTTTTTAAAATGCCAAGCAATTATGAACCAAAGAGAACTGAAGTAGTGATCTGCATTTCAGAAAAATTAGAAATAAAATTATAAGACATAACAAAGGACAGAGAGAAACATTATATATTGGTAAAAGAAGCAATGAATCCAAAATATATAGCAATATTATTATAAAAAGTAATATTAACATTTATTGAGGACTAGGTATCATTCTAAGTCCAAATCTAAGATCTTTTCATGTATTAACTCATTTAATCTTCACAACAAGCCTATGACAAAAGTTATATTGCTATCACCATTTCACACATGGGGCAACTGAGGCACAAATACATGTAATCATAAATACAAATGCATCCAACAATAAAGCCCTGAAATACAATGCAATGACTAACAAAACTAAGGAGACAAATAAATTAATTGTGATTAAAATGTTTAGATGCACCTTTAAAAATCTATTAAATCAAGCACAAAATAAAAAGATCCTTGAATTCACAATGATACTCAAAGAGGGAAGGAGGTCTCATTTACAGAACAATAACAACTAATAAATGTGGAAGACCCAGTAGGAAAAGAAAATTACCATCTGCAACAATGTAGTTCTTGATTCAAGCAAGGATCACTGATGTATGATAAAATCATTGGTTGAAGGTTATTGAGAAACACAATATTTAACCAGTCTTAAATAAGACTATTTATTGATTTCAAAGTGGAAAGAATATACCTGCACAACAAAAAGATCTGGTGGACAACACCTAAACCAGGTTACCAACCGTGGAACAAACTGACATCATGTGCCTCCTCATGTGATGCAACACGAAGAACATTACTTTGACCCTAATCACAAGGAAACAATCAGAAAAGTCCAGACTGTGGAACATTAAGACAATTGAACTGGACTCTAAAAAAATATCAATTACAACCAAGCATAAAACGTAATCCCTGATTGGACACTTGATCAAAATTTAAAGTGAAATAGCTAGTAACCACCTGGGTCCGGCGCTCACGGCCGCGACGCTTCGCCCACAGCCGCACTCGCAGTCCACACGGCAGCCGGCGCTGTGCATTGACCACGCGTCCGCTTTGCTCTTGTGTGATGAGGAAAGCTTGAAAGCTTGTTTTACTTTACAGGCAGCTTTACTTGTCATGTAAATCAGAATAGGTAACATAGACATATATGTTTTCATTACGTCATTTTTAAATGTTCACAATTTTATTTTGATAAATGAAAAATTAGAAAAGTCATCACGGCTGTCGGCTAAAGTCGCTGTGCGCGTTCATCTGTGGCTGTCGACTATAGTGGACGCTGGTCCCGAAGTGGTTAATGAATTAAAGAATAAAACACTGATTACCTTAACAGGTATAAAATATTGAAAAAGTTCAATCTTTTAATGGCCTTAAAAGAAAAAAACTCAGAAATCTAGAAACAAAAAGTAAATTCCTTAAGTCAATGAAAGAGATCTACAAAAGGAGCCACAAGAAACCTCATTTTAATGCACCCTCTTCAACACCAAAAGCAGACACCTCTATCACTGTTTCTGCAACTGCTTTGAAACACAGTCCTCTGTGTCTTGGCCAATGCAATGAGAGATGAAAATTGCAAGGGAAGACCAAAATGTAATTGTCTGAAAATAACAAAGAATGAATAAGAATTTTATAGAGAAAATCTTATAACCTTTTAAATCATATAAATTCTGATTAATAGAGAAAAGCCCAATGCTCATGGATAAGATGAGTTAATATCATAAAGATGTAAATTTTCTCCCGATTTAATGTATAAATTTAATGGAATGATAAGAAAATTTCAGCAGGATTTTTTTAACATCTTATCAAACTGATTCTAAATTGACTACAGAAAGAGAAATATCCACGAGTAATAGAATTTTGAAAAAGAAGGACCAGAAGCAGTCACTTGTTTTTGGAGTTGCTATAATAAATTACCACAAATCAGGTATTTTAAAACAACAGAAATTTATTCTCTCCCAGTGCAAGAGGCTAGACATCCAAAATCACGGCATCAGCAGGGCCACATTCCCTCTGGAAACCCGAGGTAAGAATTCATTCCTTGCCTCTTCCAGAGTCTGTGGCTTCCGGCAGTCCTTGGCTTCCCTTGGCTTATGGCTGCATCACTCCAATCTCCGCCTCTGTCTTTACAGCATCTCGTTTTCTGTACGCTTGTGTCTTCTCCTTTTCTGTCTCTTGCAAGGACTCTTGTCGGATTTAGGGCTCGCGCAGGTAATCCAGGACAATTTCATCTCAGGATCCTTAGTTTTATTACATCTATAAAGACTCTTTTTTTCCAAATAAGGCAGCATTCACAGGTTCTGGGGATTTGAATGAGGACATGTGTTCTTTAGGGCTCCACACAAGCCACCACACTCACTCCGCCAGAATGAAGGCAGACTACAAAGCCAGCACAGACCAGACCAGTAAGACAAAACAGGAGCCAGAAAGAGTTCCAAGTCAAAAACTGGGCATATGGGACATCTGACATGATAAATCATTGAGGAAGGGTCAGTTCAGGAAACTGTTTTGTAAAAACTAAAACTATATAGAGATCATTTTAATTGGGTCCTTTATTCAAAGGTAAAATCCAGGTTGATTAAAAACCTAAAGATTAAAGATGAATGGTGAGTGTGCGTGTGTGTGTGTGTGTGTGTGCAAGAAAATATAGGAAAATACCCTGGAACCCTTTGGGGCAGGAAAAGATTTCTTAAACAAGACCCCTAAAATGCAAGCCATAAGGTGAAAAATTGGCAATTTCAATTACATCAAAATTAAGGGTTTCTTCTTTGTAGAATTCCAAATAATATATGTAGATACCCCTCTTTCCAGAAGGTGAAGCTTCATTCCCCTCTCCTTGAATGTGGGTGGAACTGAGTGACTTGCATCCAAAGAACAGAGTATGATAAAGAAAACAATTTAACTTGACAGTGGAGAAACCTAGCAGACACCCCTTAACCAAGTGTTCAGGGTTGACATTGCTAGTGATTTGTGTTTAATGTTATGCACCCTTTAATATGGTGCAATTTAAAAAAAAAAAGACACCTTACTTCTGTTGTCTTCTTCCAAAACATGCATAAACCCAGTTTAATCATAGTAAATCCTCAGACAAACCTAAATTGAGAGACATTACTCAAAATGCTTGACCAATGCTTTTCAAAATTGAGAAGGTGATGGAAACAAGGGAGGACAGAGCAACTGTCACAGATGGAAACACTAAGGAGGTGCAGGCACTAACTGCAGTATACTGTCCTGGATTGGATCCTGGAACAGGAAAAAAATGTCAATAGGAAAACTGGTGAAATCTGAATAAATCTCTGGTTTAGTTAACAGTAGTAAACCAAGGTTAATTTCTTAGTTTTGACAAATGCACCAAGTTAGACCAAGTAAGACATTACCATTAAGCAAAGCTTGGTGAAGGGGCAACTCTCTGTAGTAGCTTTATAACTTTTCTGTGAATCTAAAATTATTCTGAAATAATAATTTCAATAAAAGATACCAGAAGAAACTTCCATCAACTAAAATTGACAAAAATGAATGTCTAAAATATATGTGGAACCCCAATAAATAAATGAGAAAGACTAGAAACCCAACTCTGAAATAGAAACAGCTATGAACAGACAATTCCCAGAAGGGGAAATAAAATGGCTAGTAAGTATATAAAGAGATGCACTATCTCACAAATAATCAGAAATATGCTAAATAAAATCAAATAAACACATTTACATGAATCAGTTTGGAAAAAACTACGGATCAGAATGTGGAGAAACAGGAAACCTAGTTCACTCCTGGTAGGAGAGGGACGTGGAACAGGTGTTCTGGAGGGCACCTCGCAGTGCTCTGTGAGATTAAGTGGTTACCCTGTGACCTGTGCCCCCACTCTCGGGCTCACTCCCTAGAAACACCCAGGACCGTAGGGGCTTAGGAAGGAGCGGTCCTCACAGCACTGTCGGCAGCTGCAAGCCCGGAGTCATCGGCGGTGTTGCGACTCGGGCTGTGGGCACGGCGGGTGTGCACTCGGGAACACGACACGCAGAGGCACTGGCCACGTCACCTTCCCCAACATGCGTGGGTCCTGGAAAACGATGCCCAGTGAAACAGTAAATCGCAAAATATATATATATATATATGTGTATGTCTTGAAATACCATTTATATAAATTTAGACATCATACATTTCAATGGCATATTCCAAACACATTAGTATGCATGTTTACCATATATAAAGGGAGAAAATAGGCATGGGGGTGGGGCTTGCAAAGGGAAAATACTGAAATAAACTAACACATGGGAGAGACCATGAGCAGGCAGATGCCATGCGCTCCATAAGATGATGACTTCGGTTTGCACTGAGGTCCAAACTAAAGAAGGCAAGGGAGAGTATGGTTCTGGATGAGGGCTCAAGGAGATCACCTTTGAGCTAAGAGCATGAGTTTTAGTGTGGAAAAATGTGGGACATCTATATTATCTGCTCAGCAGCCCTTTTTCTTTACATACTGATTACAAAATGAGTCATTTCTTAATGGTCAGATAAGTCATGCTCAGATAAGAAAGGCATTGCTGTACCAAGTTTCATTACAATAAGATCCACCTACAGACAGCCTGACACTCATGAGTAATTCTTTCCGAGACCTTTATGAATCTCCTAATTCATAAATAACCACTATGGCTCATAATTTCCCCTGTAATATGCATATACAATGAGTGAAAAACAACATTTTGGGGGGTGTCTGGGGGCAGGGTGTCAGACTCATTTACTTGCCATGTAACCCACTGCTACACTCCAGCACCCCAGCCTGCAGGTGAAATTCTAATTCATGCTTCAGCAAAAATACAGATTATGATATATTTTGAACATGGAGGATCATTTGCAAATAATGAGAAATGCAAATTTTAAATCAATGAAAGTCCAGAAAATACTGTGAGGTGACCACAGCAGTGCTCTGGAAGAGCTACTGGGGCTCTTTTTTGTGTTTGATACAATCTCTGAAATAACGGAGGCCACGACACAATCCCTGCTCATTTTGATTGACACTTTGGCCTGCGGCACAGACCACTGACTCTAAGCAAATCACAGAAGATTGAGTTTCTAAAAGAAGCTGTTGATTTCAAAGCTTTTAATGATTCAAATTTTCAATCAGCATTTTTTATCCAGTTCACAGATTCTGGCTCAACCAAAGTGTGCGGCCCATCTCCTCCTAAATTCTCCTAGTGTTACAATCCTGTCCATCACTGTGCCTCACCCTGGAAAACAAAGCCTAAATATGTATGTTCATTTCACCCTCATTTACCTTGTCAGATTGCAGAAGCATGGGAAAGAAAGTAAAAAAATAAAAAATCTCAGCATCTCAGAAAGCGCCTAAAGGGAAGCTGACAGAGCCAACGACCCTTCACACAGCTGGTCCAACAGGAGACTGTGCGCAGGCTGGCAGCTCTCGCAGGGGACACAGGACAGACGCCCGTGAAGACAAGAGGAAGAGGAGAGTGGCTTCAGCCTCCAGCCAGAACTGTGTCCATCTCACAGGGTCCTTCCACCACAGGAGCCTAGAGGTGAAAATCATTCTGCTTTAAAACGCACAGGGCTATCCAGAAAAGCAGCCGACAATTACGAGCACGAAGGGGCAGGGAATAGGCTCCTACTGTGTGGAATTGCAGGTTATTGAATGGATCGAGTTGTCATTCAGAAAAGCAATTTTAGAAATGAAGGCGGTAGGGAAATAGAGTAGAAACTCAAAATTCACTCAGGTATTGCCCCTGTATCTGTAAAACTAAAGGATTGTAGCTTGTGAAGGTAGTGCCATTAAACTATGACACTGAAGGTCACTCCTATTGCCCTTTTCTGTGACGGGCCTCACTGCTCCTCTGCCTCGTTGATGCCATGCGGCCGGCACTCACTCACTGGCTCACCTGGAGCCAGCCAGGTGATATTCAGAAAGCCTCATGCTGTCGTAAAGGTCTCCTGGAAGCCGTTTCCCACATTCTGTCCCCACCCTCATCTCTGGCCTCTTCAAGTGCCCCCAGCCAAGCTGTTATCCTGCAAATGACCAGTAGGGGAGCCAGGTGGTGGCAGTAGCAGAGTATGATTTCTATAGGTGTGTGGCAAATGCATGTTTCATTCGGGTTACCTTGAGAGCCAAGGGCAATCAACACTGGAATATGTCTTGTATGTAAGAGGTGCCCAATAAAAATGTATTCGATGAATGGAGGAATAATGAACAACTGACAGTTCGCTGCAGTAGCAGGAGACCGAGGGAAAAAACAATCAGCATCCAATTCTGGCAGGTCTGTCCAGAGGAACAAAACCCCAGCTGGGGGTGGGAGCACAGGGACAGAGCTCAGCTTCCTGGAGGACAGCGCTGGCAAGGAAGTAGCAGGTTTCCAGGGCGACAGCCAAGGAGGCTGTGGATGAGAACACGGTTCCAGTCGCAGCAGGGAAGGCGGGGGTAGAATGCGGTCAACTCAGCAAGCCTTGAGGAAGTACGTGCAGGCTCGCGGGTACTCAGCAGCCGTGGCAGGATCAGCCAGGAGTAGGCAGGGAGCACTGCGGAGGAAGGGACCTCAGGGCCTGCCGCAGCTGAGCAGGACCCGGGAAGACTGCTGCTCACACCTCCAGTTCCGCATCCCTTACCTT
Organism: Mirza zaza; assembly: GCA_008750895.1. Taxonomy (NCBI): domain Eukaryota; kingdom Metazoa; phylum Chordata; class Mammalia; order Primates; family Cheirogaleidae; genus Mirza; species Mirza zaza. The sequence goes on along the minus strand of VSMD01134143.1, from coordinate 18,032 downwards.
TCTAAGCTGGCTCCTCTTGGGCAGTTAATGGGAGCCCTGGTGGAAAGGCCACTGACCAGGAGGCCTCATCGGAAGCACCAAATTCCAGTCCCAGCCCTGCCATGACCGGAAAGTGCCCTCTGGCAAGTCCTTTAACTTCTGCAAGTCATGGGTCGCCCCATAATTAGGAGCGACGGTTAAACTCACGGAGCGTCTGAGGATAAAGGAGATTACACCTATGGAAGGGCTCTGTAAAGAACGTAGCACCATAAATGTTGGCTATTTGTGCAGTAGGCAGTGCTCCATGTTGAAGCCAATGTTAAGTTTGCCAAACTGAATTTGATATTATTATAGAAATGAAGCTTTAGTTTCTCATTCAAGAAGTCCGAAGCATCAAGCAGGCAAAATGAGTTCTGCGGGGAGCCAGAGAGGCCTTCCCCGGCCGAAAGCACGCTGCCACCCGCATCCCGCCCACTCCCCGCCGGCCCTGCTCGCCCTGGGATCTGCCGCCTGGGCACGAAGCGCGTTTAAGCATCTGCTGCAGGGCATGTAAGTAAAACCCTCGCTAAGGCAAACAGTTGTTGGGTTTACAGCCTGTTCACGCGTGGCTTTTATGCTGCATCATGATATACTGCCTCGATGGTCCAGAAGTCCTTGAACGTGGGTCCGCGCGACATGCTCTAAGTGACTGGCTGATAAACGGCCATTTGCTCGCTGGCTCTCATGGCCCATGAGAGCTTTAACCTGGAACACTGCCCCGAACCACCCCTCCGTGACCATGGCAATTCCTCCTGGCGGGCTGTGAGCCAGGCCTCTGACGCGCGGCGGCCGCGCGCCGGGTGGGAAGGGTGAGAAGCGGCCGGTGCTCGCGCCAGGGTGCGCCAACCGCCTGGGCTTCCACCACCTGCCTAGAGCGAAGGCCACGTCTGCACCGGTGTGTCAGGCTGCGGCACGCACTCCAGCACACAGTCCATGTCACGGATATGAAGAGATTTCAGGAAAGTGCTTATGTGTTATAAATAGCATCTGTTACTTAATCAAGTGACTTAGCCTTCAGCGTCCACCTTCTGCTGGTTTCCCACCGAATGACTGTGTGCACCTGCTTGACATGCTCTCCAGGCACAGACAAAGGAGTGGGCTATGTTTTTCCATTCCCTGGTAGTACCTGCGAACACTTCTGTGACTTTAGGCAAGTCACTTCTCCACTCTGGGAAGAAGAAGCAGTCCGCCACTTGGTGACAGATGGCTCCCAGTTTTGCTTGTAAGATTGTTGGTTGGCATTTACAAAGAAGTTTTAACAGAAATTATAAATAGTAGTTTGAAAATGTTACAATGGTTATTATAATAACAATAGCTACAAGGACTGAGTGCTTATTACTTGCCAGAAGCTACACTGAGCATCTTACACATAATACTCACAAGGTAACTCACAGTTAGCATGCGATGGGATTCGTCATTTCCATTCCACAGATGAGAGCACTGAGGCTCAGAGAGGCCAAGTGCCTTGCCCCAACGTTACGAAGCAACAAGACTGCAGTTTGACAGCTGTGCTCTTGACCACTCCTCCACAGTGTGACCCTTGTGTTCTTTATACTTACCATAGTTCCCAGATCTGAAAATGAATAGTTTCAATTGTGCAATCAGGAGGGCATTTGGTGGTTACCATCAGCCATCCAAATTTGGTGTTAGCTGTGCACAGCTGATGCACGAGAGCCTGAGCCAGGGCCGGGGCCAAGTGAAGGATGAGAAAGAAGAACATGGAGAATGAGGAACGGGGTAGAGGAAGAACTCAGAGATGAAGGAGGAGGAGGGTGAGCTAATGGAAATGGAAAAGAAGACATCTTCATGGGCGAACATGAAAAGGAACAGTGGAAGGAGGTCAGAGTAAGATAGTGAGAGCCTTTGAGTGTCAAATTAAGAACTTTGAACTCTATTCTGTCTCCTAAACCAGTGCCACTTTTTGCTTCATGTGGATTTCATAACATGAAAATGTAATGAATGTTGATTAAAACAGCTGTCAACTGGAAAAAGGAGATAGCAATTGCTGGCACCTATAAAGACCAAAAAAATTTTTTAAAAGAATGAGATTACTTAAGTGCCATATTTGTAATAAGAATCATCTTTTCCTTTGAACCAATGAAACAAGATGATTTTCACATTTTCAAAATACTAATGATCATCCAGCACGTTAAATTACTGCAAACACTCAGATGCCTGTGATCAGGGGCCATATCTTCTGGCGTGGCGTGTTTATGTTTTATTTTATACGCCCTCCTCAACAGCACCCGACCCTGTCTCTACACTCAGCAGGCACTCCATGAACATGAGTGGCCGGAACGTCCAGGCAGACCTCCAGCCTCAGCAGCTCCTGAAATATGAAGCAGGAAAACTGAGGCAGAAGTCCAATCATGAGCCAACCAAGTGGCATTTAAAAAGACTGCTTCTTGAAGCCTTCTAAAGTATTCAGGGCTCGACCCACTGCAAGAAAACATCAAATCCCAGGCACCTACCCTGCACAGCAGAGCCGTGCGCTCGAGGAGTGCCCTGGCGTGCTGACGCTGGGGAACAAAGACACGGGCCCCTGCCCTCCAGGACTCACAGGAGCTGGTGGGGGGAGCTTGTAGGTGGAGGGCATCCGTCAGTCCTGCACAGAGAGACTGGTTGGGCAGGAGGGAAGACGGTGGGTACACGGACCAGGGCAGGACCCTCCCAGACAGGACGCACGTGGCCCTCACCACTCCTCTGCGACAGTGCGAGGAGGCCGCCTCTCCTGCACCTGGCAGTCGGAGAGAAGAGAGAAGAGGGGACGATTGCTTTATTTTGATTCCTTTTGATCATTATCCCAGGGACATTGGTCACCTTCCAGCCCAGGAAAGGCCTGCCCCAACTCTTGGGCTTCATCTCTACCCCTGTTCTAGCCATCCTGGACATTTTTCTGTTCCTCAAAGTGGAGTATTCCCTCCACTTTGGGCCTTTCTGCAGTCTCTTCTTCTAACTGGCACATTCTTCTCCCTCTCCTCCCTCTCCCCCTCGCTTGGTTTTCTGGGCTCTATAACACACTCAAGCGTCTGCTTAAGCATCACTTCTGAAGGGAAGCCCTCTCCACCCCAGACCAGGTTGAGTGTCCTGCCATAAACCCTTAGCACCCCATTGTTCTCTCTTCATAGCTCTTATCACACTTGCGAGTATTCGCTCATTGCCTCTGACCCCTCTAGATCTGCGGTCCCCAAGCCCTGGTATGGGTTTGTGGTTTGTTAGGGACCAGGCCACAGAGCTCCGTTGCCCCCCTCCCCACTCGCCGACCTCCACGGTCCATGGGGAAATTGTTTTCCATGAGATGTAGGAAACAGGGGAGAGACACAGCGGGAGGTGGACACGGGCGGCGAGCGAGGCTCCATCTGTGCTCACAGCCGCTCCCCATCACCCGCCTCCCCCTTGACCCCGTCTGTGGAAAACCTGTCTTCCGTGGAACCAGTCCCTGGTGCCAAAAAGATTGGAGACCACTGCTCTGACCATGAACTTTCTGAAGACAGGGCTATATCTGTCTTATTTCCCACCATCTCTCTGGCATCAAGAGCAGGACCAGGCTTAGAACAGATGTCCAAGAGGTATTTGTTGAGTGAATGAGTGAATTATGAGGCACATCTCTACGGAAGACCAAGTTTCTGGAAATTGGCATTAGTCCCCTGTGAGTTTCTAGAGGCTGAGACCAAGCCTGGTTCATCTTTGTGGCTGTGGTGCCTTGCAGCATGCTGAAACATCGCAGTCATTGGGGTCACAGACAGAGTCAGAGCACAGTCGAGCGTGAGACAGGGTCTCCTCACAAGGGGCTCTCCTCCTCTGCCCAACTCCAGAAGACCAGCTCAAGTTCGCCCACTACAGGAAACCTTGCCTCTCCAACCCAGCCCCAAATCAGCTTCCTCTTCTCAACTCCTACAGGCCTTAATGACTGCGCCATTCACTTAGCCCTTGTCACTCCCTGTCCTTTCATGTCTCTCTCCTGAGCTCCTTGAAAGCAAAAGCTGTGTCTTCTTTTCTTTAATCTCTTGACTCCTAATTCTCTACACAGAGTCCATGCTTAATATATGTTGATTCAGAGCTAACAAGAAACTTAATTTGTTTCCAAAAGATTTTATATACTCCTTCCCTGGTGGACTTTGAAAAATGGGGTAGATTTTCAGGTGTATGGAAAGCTGAGTGAGAGCGTTTCTGGAAACTCAAAGGCAAACTACATTAAGTCCCTGTCCACGCCTTCGTCTCTACAAAAAAGTATCTTACTGACACTGTAAAAATGAGAAAATGCTGTTTTTGTCTTCTTTCACTTTAGACAGAGCCTGGCAATCACAAAAGGAACATTGGAAAATAAACAAATACATGAAATTAAACAATATGCCCCTGAATGACAGGTAGGTCAATGAAGAGATTAAGAAGGAGATTAAAGAATTTCTTCAAACAAATGAAAAGAAAAACACTGCCTATCAACACCTACAGGACACAGCAAAAGCAGCAGTAAGAGGGAAGTTACAGCAGCAGCGCCTACGCGGAAGGCAGGACGGCCTCGCGTAGGCGGAGCCCGGCTGGGCCTGGCGCGCCGAGACCTCGAGACCGCGGAGGCTCCGAGTGGCGGGCGGTCCTCCACCCTCGAGGCACCGGACAGGTGCCCGGCCTGCGGGGCAGAGTGAGCAGCCTGCCGGGCGGGCGGCTGGGGACGGTCGCCGCGTCAGCACGGGAAGGACGGGCGGCACCACAGAGGTGGCCCTGCCGCCCCACAGAGGCCCGGCTTCCACCGGCGTCCTTCCGTGAGGCCCTGCCCCACGCGCGCCGCTGCCCGCCACAGACTGCGCCACCGTCTGGTCTGGCGGGGCTCTGCTCCGCCGCCGCCGCCTTCCCCGCGGGCGGACGCGCCAAAGGCCTCCTCAGAGGGCCCTGGGACGTGGCTAATCCATTCGCCTGCTTCTGCGTCACATTTAATTACTCGCCCGACACAGAGTCATCTGTGCTGAGACTCCAGACTGATGAGATCCCGCGAAGCCTTCAAACTGGGGATTACAAACTGCAGCATGTTGTCCCAAGGTCGGTTTGAATTGTTTAAAGCTCTGATTACTTCCTGATCGCCTTCTTTTTAACCTGAATCCCTTTATTTTTCATTTTTCAAAAGGGAAAAATTATAGAGTGCTTTGGAGGAGGCAAAGGGTGCTGCTCGATTGTTTGTTTAACTACAGGAAAGCCTGAGTGATCAATACCTAAATCCGCAGAGCTGCCTGGCAGCCAACTCCTTCTCAGTAATCTTCCCAGTGGGGTATGTGGCCTTTGCCTCAGGGAATGAGAAACTACAGTCTTCCATGGCACGTGGCAGGGGTATAACGCAAAGGGTAAACAGATACTGTTTTAAACATATCTGTGTTCCCACCTAGTTTAATGATCACGGAGACTCCGTGCAGTCCTTTTACCTGATGCCTTACCGTGCTGGCCTCTCAAAGGCAGAGGGACTTTGCACCTCGCCGCATTTGCTTGCCCTGGAAGCACAGGTGACGGAGAGCTGCCTGGACTTGAGCTCACAGGCTGCGGTGCTGTCGCTGCGAGGCGGTGGCCCCCTTGGGCGCTGAGCCGCTGAAGCGTGGCCAGCCACATTGAGATGCTCCATAAGTGTAAATATAGACTTTAAAACTTAGAATGAAAAACAATGAAAAAATCGGATTAACTTTTTTAAATATTTGATTGTATATTGAAATGATAATGCTTTGGATGTGCTGGTGAAATCAGAGTATCTCAGCTTTCGCACTCTCCACATGCAAGCCGGGTAACTCCATGCTGCGGGGCTGGCTGTGCCCTGTGTGTCGTGGGACGTTTAACAGTGTCCCCAGCTTTCTCCCACGAAATGCCTCTAGAACCTTCCCAATTGTGATAATCAAAATTGCCTAATGTCAGCCGGGCGAGGTGGCTCACGCCTTTAATCCTAGCACTCTGGGAGGCCGAGGGGGGCGGATTGCTCAAGGTCAGGAGTTCGAAACCAGCCTGACCAAGAGTGAGAGCCCGTCTCTACTATAATTAGAAATTAATTGTCCAACTAATATGTATAGAAAAAATGAGCCAGGCATGGCGGCGCATGCCTGTAGTCCCAGCTACTTGGGAGGCTGAGGCAGCAGGATTGCTTGAGCCCAGGAGTTTGAGGTTGCTGTGAGCTAGGTTGACACCACGGCACTCACTCTAGTCTGCGCAACAAAGCGAGACTCTGTCTCAAAAAAAAAAGGAAACAAAAAAAAAAAAAACTGCCTAATGACATTGTCAAGTGACATTGCTAGATATCAGCAGATGTCCCCTGGGAAGAAAAATCTCCCCTGGCAGAGAACCACTCAAATAAATAAAATACATTATTAAAATTAATACCACTATTTCATTTTACTTTTTAATGTGGTTATTAGAGAACCTAAAATTACACATGTGGCTTGCATTTGTAACTTGTGTTATATTTCTATGGCACAGTCTACCCATGCCTTTGGGTACGGGAGTGTCTTGGGACCCAGGTTCATGCCTTTTCACTGTTGCATCACCAGTCTGAGAACAGAGGCCCTTGGGGCCTTGCATGGGGCAGAAAGGTAGGGTCAGAGCCCCAGTCAGTAGTGCTTATAGGGAGGCCTGGTAGGCACTGGCCCCCTGAAGACACTCAGGAGCATAAGAGGAAGGAAATGGGGCAAACACCAGAAAGTCATGGACCAGGCCCACAGGCGATGGAAGAACACACTTGCAACATGTCATGGAGCTTGAGAAGTGAATACTTAACAATTGTTATGAAACCACAGCTGCCCTGAGAAAATATATACCACTGGATAAAGACCACCTAAGAGCCCCATGTTATCCTTTAACTGGGAAGAGCTTTCCTGGTATCAAAACAGTAGGGAAAATGTGTCATTTGGGGGCATCACAAGCCAGTCAGCACACAGGCTCCCAAGGCTCCTCGCCATTGTTTTGTTTTCTACTTTCCAGTCTGGTCCCCTTGGCATTCCTTTCCTCAGCTGTTCTTTCCACTTCTGGGTTCACCTTCCCACCAGTCACGTTCCACTGTGGTCACCTCTCCCAGGCTGTGACTCTTTGCTCAGACCCCAACTTCCTCACCACCGCCAGCCCTTCCCGAAATTGGTCCTCTTCTGGTTCTCCTGACTGGCAGACGTTGAGTTAGGAACACAGCTGCGGCTAAGTGCCATCTCTAGCACAAGACATCCCCCATGGCCTCTAGTGGCCTCAGAGCTCCGTCACATGACCTACCACCATGTCCCTATGAAGGAAAAGAAATTTTAACATTATAATTTTATCCATTAGGTTCCCTTTGACTGAGAGTTACAGAGAACTCCAACTCCACCTGGCTCGTAAGTAAGAGGTGGCCACCTCCACAATTTGGAAACTCAAATGACATCATCAAGGGCCCAACTTGCTTTTTATCCTTTTTGCCTGGTCATTCTCAATGTGTCCAGTTTGTCCTTAGGATTGTACCCTTCATAATTTCAAAATACCTGCCACAGTTCCAGGTGCCCCGTTCAGAGACAATGGACAGAGGTAGAAAGGGAACTATCTCCTCCCTGAGTCTCGTTTAAAGAGTGAGACTAACTTTCCCAAAACCCTCAGCAGATTTATCACATCTCCTTGGCCAGAACTGCACCCTGGATCTATGTCTGACCAATAGCTGGCTAGGATACGGGGGCCTCCATGATTGGCTTAGACCAGCGATGCTCCAAGTGTGGTCCTCAGGCCAGTGGCATCGTTTTCTAACTTGGGAAGTTAGAAAACGCAAATTCTCTGACCCCATCCAGACCTACTAACTCAGAAACTCCCGGGTGGGCCCAGAATGAGTGGTTCAGCAGCCTTCCTGCTGCACGGCTCAGCTGGAGAGCCGCTGGCCTACGTCGGTCAGACCTGCTTCTCGGTTAGAGCCTGCCTCCCTGGAAGCCTGTGGTCCTGATAAAGAAGGACAGATGAACAAAATCAGGGCTCTTTCATGAAGGAGAAAGGAGGGATGGAAGAGTACCTGTTGAGTAGCTAGCCAACGTTAGCTATTATAATCACCATGTCAATTTTTCCCTTTTTGACTAGAAAAAGAAACTTCAAGTATCACAAACGTTTTGGGTTTTTTTTTTTTTTTTGGTTTTTTTTTGTTGCTGTTTTCATTTCAGCATATTATGGGGGTACAAATGTTTAGCTGTGGGGGGGTGGGGATGGGTATATACAAACGTTTTTTGCACACACCCAGTAACCAATAACCAGCAAGGATATTTTCGAAGAATATTTTTGGATACCCTTAGAAAAAGTTTAACTAACTCTATTTCTATACAATGTTCAACAAAACAACAACCACTTAGCAATGCACACATTGTCTTTAAAACTATTTCCCGGCTATCGTGGTGTCTCATGCCGGTAATCCTAGCATTCCAGCAGGCCGAGGCGGGAGGATCGCTCAAGGTCAGGAGTTCGAGACCCGTCTGTACTAAAAATAGACAGAAATTAATTGGCCAACTAAAAACATGTAGAAAAAATTAGCCGGGCATGGTGGCGCATGCCTGTAATCCCAGGTACTCGGGAGGCCGAGGCAGCAGGATTGCTTGAGCCCAGGAGTTTGAGGTTGCTGTGAGCTAGGCTGACACCATGGCACCCTAGCCTGGGCAACAGAGTGAGACTCTGTCAAAAAAAAAAAAACTATTTCCTATAAAGGGTTTTATATTAATATTATTCTCAGGACAATTCTATATGATAGAAGGAGCAGTTATTATTTTTATTTTCATTTTACTGATGGGAAAACCGAAGCTCAGAAAGGGCAGAATCTCACAGCTAGCAAACTTCAGAATTTAAAGGCCAGGATTCATGTTGCAGGTCTTCTGGAACACCCCCCCCCCCGCCCCGTGGGGGGGTGGCCTCCTGACAAAAAGTCTTACAGAGAGAAAGCCATGCATGTTTCAGTGACTTTCATGGGTGTGGCCTGCCTGATGCAAGACTACAAAAACTTGGACAGCTAGAACAAATAGCAGAGATTTCCCCACCACTGTTAATTGTCCAGCAGAGAGATTTTACATGCTGCTGCCCCAAAAAATGAGCCTACTTTAACTTTAATGTATGACCTAAAATTCAGCAAAAGAGACACTAACTTGATTACATTGAAATTACTCAAGAAGATATTTTTCTCTAGAAAATCCAAAAGATTTTTTATTTTATTTTTGTGAGCTAGAGATATGAATGTTGCTGGAATCCTAAATAGGGGGAAAAAAAAAAAGAGAGAGAGAGAATGAAAAGAAAAACAGGAAAAGCTTGCCTGTTACACATTAAAATAAATTTCAACAATGGCCTCTCAGCTGGGAGACCCAGGCTGTCATGTTCTTGAAGAGCATCAAACTAAGTGCTCAAGCCCCCAAATTCACAGGAGGTTCCTGGAGCAGCAGAACCCAAGAGATGGGGCTGTCGCGTTCCTCAACCCCAGAGCCTCCAATCCTCTTCTATCCTACCCATTCTGCAGCCCTGCGAGCAATGCCCTGCAGATGTTGAGAGCACTTTTTACTGGAGCAATGCTGCCCACAATGGAGATTCCGTGAGCCTCCTCCTAACCTCTCTCACAGCCTGGGTCAGCCCTATGAGCTCCTGAGACCCAGGGGGCAGAACATGTCACATAACGAGAGACTTCCAGGAGAAAAGAACTTTCGCTAAAGAGTATGTCAGCAGATGTCAGTGGAAACCCTGAATAAAGAACAAGGGCGACATTGTCCTAACACCCCTTGCCTTTGGGTTTTCCAAGTGTCATTCCAGACACTCTACTCCTGGCCCTGCTGCTGATTTGCTACTACTCTTCTTTCTTTTCAGCCTTGGTTTATCCAAAATGTTGCTCTCTGAGCCCTGAGGCTCTATGAGTCTGTGTCGGACCGCTCTGCGGTTGGATCCCAGCGTCACTCTGATGTGACTGGGCCTAGAGCTCATGCACCTGATCACCAAGATGCTGTAACCAATCAGAACTAACTTTCTGGTAAAGAGAAGTCCATACCCCAGCTCCACTGGGTCCCGGCACACCTGCTGGGTCCTGGCACACCTGCCGGGTCCTGCCCCCAACCAAGGCCGCACATCTTCCTGTGGGGGCCCGGGGGCGGAGAGCACATCCCCCTCAGCCCTGCAGGAGCACTGAAGGTCAAAGCCCCAAGAAGAGCCAGCCTAAGCTGGTTCATGAATGCTTTATGGCTGCTCTGCCGAGCAGTTACCCCCATGCTAAGCGCGTCAGAACAAGCCTTCTAAGCCATGGTGACGGATGTGTGCGGGGAACCCGTGGGAGTTATTAATATTCATGCTCCTGTCACACTTTTGCAAGTAACGGAAGCTTGTTTTCTGCAGCACCTCGTTAGGCGAGGAAGACAAGTGACCTCCTAGAGGTTCGCAGCACAAAGGGCGATCGCCCAGGACCCAGAAGGGACTAAGGAAAGAGTAGACAAGGTAAGAGAGATGAAGGTGTGAAATTTTCTTTTTGGACACTCACAGAAGATCCTTTTGGTGAATTCAGACCTTCGTGGGGCCGCAGGAAGCGAGCGCTGTGGAATCTGGGGCCGTTCAGTCTCTGCCTTCTCACTGAGGACCGCAGGACTTGAAACGCGGTGTCGGCGACCAGAGTGGAGAGTTCGGCATCTGGGTTGAGCCACGTCGCCTGCGCAGGCGAGGCAGGGACCAGCAGACCCAGGACAGCGCCGGCAGGGAGCCGTGGGCCAGGGCGGGCAGGGCGAGCAGGACTAACGCAGGCGCGTGGGGTGGAGCAGCACGCTGCGACTGCGAACGGCGCCCTGCTGTTTCCCTCCCGCCAAGGGCGCAGCACCCCGTTAAACTGGGAGCTGCTTTGGTGCTCTGGAACCCTTCTCACACGGCACTATTCTTAGGTGCCTGACGTCTCTCTGCCTCTGTGCCTCTGTTTCCTCATCTGCAAAATGGGTATAAGACTAGTACCTCATTTTATTGTGAGAATTGAAAGAGTCAATATACATAAAGGTGTTAGAGCAGCACCTGGTGAGGAGTACACCCGATTAACTGAGAGTTACCACCATTATTCCTGCTAGTATTATTAATATTTTTGTGTCCATTTTGCTCAGCTGAATGAGCTCTCTGAAAGCAGGATGTCTCCTACTTGTCACCCCAAAGCCCAGCACTGTGCCAGCACAATTTAGTCGCACAATAAATACCTAATAAATCAATAAACGGATGAATGAATGGCAGATTCTCTAAGCCTGCCATTGCAGATGGGCCTCGCCACATCTTCAGGCTACATGGAATCATTTCTTCTTGATAGTGTCAGCTCATTAATTCATTCAACAAACGTCTGTGGACCACCTGCTCTGGGCCAGGTACGGCCCTGAGTGCTCAGGGAGCAGTCTGCGATAGCGGATAGCATGGTGAGGGCGAGCGGCCTGCAGAGGGGACACTTGCAGGAAGCCCAAGGAGGTGAGGAAGCTGCCAGGCGGCTGCAGGGGGCCAGCCTGCCGGTCAGAGGGAACGGAAAGTGCAAAGGTCAGCTTGTTTTTACTGGGCCCGGACGGTGACGCCTCAGTGGTGTCCATGGCAGCCGGACCAGAATGGAGAGGGCTGCTGTAGCACGGGAGCTGCATGGGCCGGCCTGCCGCACGCACCTCTGCAAAGCCAAAGCACGATCGGGTGGCAGCAGCCCTCGCCTAGCTAAGCTGTGTTTGTAGAGTGGAACTGGCTTTCTCAGCCTGATCAGGAAGGACACTCCTGAGAATTCCAGATCTGGCTCTGTCTATACGTCACAAACCCTTTTCCTCTTGGATACACCAATTAGATGAGACATTAACTGGAAAGTGCCTAGCACAGTACCTGGCTCACTGCCATGGTTTTCGACAGTCACTGTTATTGCAGTCTCGTTCCCTCAGCCTCCCCAACTCCCACCCTCCCGAATGCTACAGAGGAGGGAAAATCCTGGAGGGCCTGCTGCTCTGTTGCTGCCTGGGCAGCGTGGCTGGGGAGGGAGGAAGAGATAACTGACTACTAACGTGTATCCTCTGCACCAGACTGTGTGAAGCTGGAGAGCAGCAACCTCCAACTTCGTGCCCATGCACGCTGCCCAGCTGAGCACCTGGCACATAGTAGATACTCAATAAATGTCTGATGAAAGAATAAGTGAGAAATGGAGCACAGTGCCATAGGCTGGGGCATGGTCCCAGAATGGCCCGTTTCCAGAAGCCCTGCCATGTTTCTTAGCTAGCGGGAGCTGGTGACACCCACGGAGCAAGCTTTGACCGAGACCTGACATCTCAAGAGATTAATTCTCTTACCACCTCACATGCACACTCCCTCAAATGCCACCTGACGTTTTGGGTCATGAGTGAGTGGCAGCCCACAAAGGGGTTTGGGCGATTTTATTGCAGTTTAGCTTTGTTGGCATTTAGATCAACCATCCCTTTCTGTAACTATAAGCTTTAGCTCAGTGTTCTCTGAGAAGATATAAATTATTAAACAAAGGAAAGCAACTCTGGCTTCAGATCAGATGGTAATTAGCATCACCTAGCACCTAGAAAAGTCCCTTCATGTGGCCCATGCGTCAGCATAAGAAGTTTGGGATTTGGCAACAGTGTTGCGTTCTGGCTGATGTTACTCTCAGACATGCCTGGAAACAGTTCGGGCACTCACCCCCACTACAACAGGGAAGGGAAGAAAAGGGAGAAGACAGGAGGGAAGAAAGAGCAAATCTTGGTATAAGAATGAAAGAAATGTCCACTGATGGCACATCTTCTATGTACCGTCTATGAAACATATATGATCTCATTTTAACTTTTACATCGTGATGTAGGTGCTACTATCTCTGTTTTGCAGATGATGAAACTGAGGTTCCAAGAAGGCAAGTAACATACCCAAAAGCACACAGCAAGCAGAGGAGCTGGAAGTGGAGCCCGTGTCTGCCCCGTGCTCAGCTGCCTCTGCTCAGAAGTTGGCACAGACGCTGCAGGTGGCCGCGATGTCCGCCCCAAAGGGCTCCATGGACGACCAGCAACAGCGCCCAGAGAAGAGCTTAGCTGTGGGCCACGCCCTGTGGACAAGCACCCTGGGAGGGAGGAATGAGTCTTTACACATTTCAGTAGCACCAGAATTATGTCTTCCCTGTGAGAAGAAGAAGGAGACCTTTCTTTACAGCCAACTGAACGGAACCCATGCAGCCCTACAGCAGTTTCTCAGCCTTTTTACTATGGTCCCCCTGAAAGCAGCCTTGGTAGACACTTTTTTTCCTAATCACCATAAAATTTTACTATATTATATATATGCAGACATGTATATGTGCTTTATATATTAAAAGAGCAAGATTTTTCCCCCCACCAAGAACTAATTTTTGCTTCCATTTAGAAGGCACATCCTAGAGCAAGTCAGGGTCAGCAGTTCTTTCATTCATTCAACAGTATTTATTGTGGGCTCCATAAATGGGCTTCAGACCACAGCATCCCACACTCATTTCCCTCCTGAAAAGTGGGACTTACTCTAAATTGTCACGTGGAAGAGAAGGAGAAGCTGAGTGAAGTGGAGAACTGCAGGAAGTGAGGTGGGAGGCAGAGAAGAAGAGGCAGGGCCTCCCGGGGAGTGGGCTCCAGCTGAAGTCGAGTCAGCCCATCCATCCAAGCCCAGCAGGACCCGCCTCCACATTGGTGTCCACAGTGCTCCTACCCTAGGGCACAGGACCCCAGGAAGGCTGACTTAGCATGTCCAGCTGCAAAAGCACGCTGAGGCATGTCTGCACTCATCACAGCAAAGAACCGCAGGGTACTAGGACAGACAAGGTCTTCAATCTTTCCTAACTTTCCCATTTTACAAAGAGGAAACTGAGGTGCAAAGGGAAGATGTAAAGGGATGTGATTCACCTGAGGTCTTGGTGGCCTTATTAGTGGCAGGAGGACAAGAAGCCAGGTGTCCTATACCCTTTCCAGAGCATTGGGTCAAATATAACCCTGGTATATCTCAGCAAAAGATGCTAATCAAGATGAAGTCCAAGCTCAGTGCCTTGCTCAGAACAGGTGCTACAGCCACTTGGAAACGTGCAGGGGTCTGCACACATGTGGGGCAATAACCAAGGGCGGAGCAGTGGAGCCCAAGATGAGCCAGTCAGAGACGCAGCCATGCACATAAACACCAACACTCTTCGTACCATTCAGGAAGCCTGCACCCAGTGTTGCTTGCGTGAGAAGAAGCACCTACAGTAGTCTGAGGTGATATTTGGGGAATATCAAGATCTGAGGTTTAGATTCTCAGGGAAAAACATGCCAGATAAGCTGCAAGAGGATGTATCCTTCAAGCCCCAACTGAAATGCCACCTCCTTCAGTAAGCTCTCCCCAGCCCTCACCCCCATTCAGTTGGAAGTAAATGCTCCCTCTGTCAAAACACTCAGACTGTGCCATTTTTGTGGCACTATATTGCCTTGTATTATAATCACTGCTGCATTCACTTTTGCATATGTTATAACTCCCTTTTTAGAGTATAATCTATATTTTATGTGTAGATATAAAGCTAGAGATATAGTATATATTTTACATTCTCTTTCAATGCCTAAAAGTGGGCCTTGCCCCAATATATACTCAGTAAACATTTGCTTAATGGATATTCTAGCATAAAATCTATCTTAGAAATAAAAGATTATAATTGATGCAACAAAATAGATTCAAAGAAGAGAAGCATTTAAGCACTGATTTTTTTTCCTAATTCCAAAATAAATTCTCTTTTTGGGATTCAGAAAGTGATAGGAATTGTTGACACTAGAAAATGGAGAAGGGAAGTTGAATCAATCAGGTAACACAACAAAAATCTTTATTCGCCTGAGATCCTTCAGCGTCCGTCAGCTGCTTCTCGGGATGAAGAGTTTTCGCTTCTCAGGGATGATGGAAACGGGGGAGTTCAGTTGAAAAAAGGAAATGAAAGAGTTAAAGGGCACCATCCGAAAGGCATGCAGAATCCCTAAGTTAGAGTTCTAACTGGTCAGGCCAAATAGGACTGAGAAAAGAGCGGAAGGCTGCATGGCGAAAGACCCAAAAATGGCCAATGCAAAACTGAAATTCTGAAAAGTCAAAGCCAGGCAGGTTGAGAAGAAAATGCTGCCTCAAAGATTCCTTGTAAGACCTTTGTTACCCATCTGGAGAGACCACGCACACATACACACATGCACTAACACATGCACACATAACCTCTGAGAATGTTCCAGGCCTTGGCAACCTTCCAACAACCACTGTGGCCAACTGCTGTGCCCTGCGTTCCAAGCCACCTGCCTGGTGTAGCACAAGCCAGAAATTCCAGCTGAGGATCTCAGGACCATGGAAGTTCACAGCAGCCAGGTGACTTTAGGCCTGAGGGAAGAGCTAGCTCAAACATTGCACTGGAGATCATGCCAAAAAGCAGCTGCCTAAATAACAGCCCAGCCCCAGTAAGATTTCTCTTCTGGATAAGAAGGGTCATTTATTCTGCCAGGATATGAGCTGCGAGGCAGGAAAAAATATTCGGGTAAAAGAAGCTGATAATGTGATAAATTCTTTGTATTTCTTCCTACAGAGTTTGAAACCTTCTTGAACACAAAGATCTAGAGATGTCCTCTGATATAACTTCTCTCTGCCATTCTATAGCCATCCCACATAAAATAGCTAGAATGTATCCAACATTCACTATGTGCCCAGCACTGTTAAAGGTATCTACAAAGTATTAACTCATTTAATCAGTGCAAAAAAAATTCTACAAGTTAAGAAGTATTATTAGTCCCATTTTTATGGATGAGGAAACTGAGGCCCTGGGAGAATGACTCATCCAAGATCACACAGCTCTGGAACTCCAATTCTTATGCACTGGGCTATACCATGTCTCATGTTAGGATTCCAGGGAAACCGTCTTAAATTTTTACCTCACTTCCTGTTATTGACACAAAGTAACCCCTCAATTTTTCCACTGGAAATATATGCATGTTCCTGAGGATTTATCCACCTCAGTAAATCCAGTGCAATCTTTCTGGGCACCTGCTAGGTGAAAGTCAGAGTAGATGCAGGGGCAGCGCCATCTGGTGGCACGAGGCAGGGCTCTCCTCACTGCTGCTCAACCCCAAGCAGGAGGTGCCAGCAAGCCAGGCAGGATGTTCTGTGCAATGAGCAAGAAGAGAAATCCCCCTGCATCTCTGATCTGCATTCTCCCCGCCTTATTTAGTCCTTGACTTCATTTCTAAATTGTGTCTTCATATTTGGTTGGAGTGCGGTAACTTCCTATCAACCCCCATCTCCCAGTCCCTCGGGGGTACAGCTTAGCCTACCTCTGCTCCAGGATGTATTTGACTCTATCTGAACCTAATATGTCCAAACCAAGCTCTGCATTGTCTCCCTAGATCTTCTTTTCCTGAAGTCTTCCCCATCTTTCTGCTGTTTGAGCCAAAAACCTTGACTCCTTTCTTTCTCTTACACCCCACACCCAATCCATCAGCAAATTCTAATAGCTTCATCCTGAAAATACATCCAGAACCTGACCACTTCCCACCACCATCCCCATGGCCCCCACCGTGGTCCAACCACCATGACCTATCCCTAGATTATTGCAAGAGCCTCCTGTCCCTCACCCATAGTCTAATCTCCACCCAGAAGCCAGAGTGATCCTTGAAAAATGTAACTCAGAGCATGCAGTCACTCCTTTGCTCACAACCTTCAGCAGTCTCCCTCTAGCTCAGAGTAATGGCCAGAGTCTTCACCTTGGCCTCTGGTCCTCCGTGACCTGTTCCTGCCACCCTCTCTGAGCCTCCCCCTGCCAGCCTGGCCCCTGCACGGCCCTGCACGCCGGCCTGCTGCCCTGGCGCACAGCAACGTGCTCTGTCTCGCAGCCTCGCCCTGTGCCCCTCGGCCTGGCTTGCTCCTCCCAGATACTTGCAAGGCTCACCCTGCCACTCCAGCCACACCTCTGCCCAACCACCTCCTCGTCACAGAGGCCATTCCCTGGCCTCCCCATGTAGAAAAACAACTCCTGCAACAAACACTCTCTTGCTTTATTTTTCTTTGTAACACTCATCACACTTGATTTGTTTGTTTGGCACCTGTCTCCTTCCACCGGAAGGTAAGCTCTGTGAGGGCAAAGACTTAGTCTGTTTTACTCACAGATGTATCTTGGCGACTAGAGTGGTACCTGGCATGCAGTAAGTGCTCAATAAATATGTAGGGTGAGCAAGCACAGAAGTGACACTCTGTGCTTCTGTGTAATGTCTGGATCGAGGAGGTGAGTTTCCAGAGTCAGAGACACCATCGGTGAGCACTAAAGAAGTATTTGTAGGATCCAAGGCGGTCATTGATGAAGTCCAGAGCTAGGGCAGATCTTGGACAAACATATCCACTTACATTATCAGAAGCATAATCTAGTGGGTCTCCAGTGGTGTCTAGCAGCTTCAAGTCACAGAGGACCCAACTCTAAAGGACTAGAGCATGAATGAGATTCTTTGTCTGTGCAACAAGCATAAAGGAAAAGTTCCCATGGATAGTTAATTCAGCAGTTCAGTGATGACATCAGGGACTCAGATTTTTTTTCCACTGTTCTATTCTGCTACCCTCAGCACGTTGGGTCTTGTCCTCAGACCTGTTCCCTCATAGTCACAAGACAGCTATGGCAGCTGTGAGCATTACTTCCTCAACTGACGACCCTCATTATCCAGAGGCTGCTTAGAAGAGAGCGCCTCTCTCCTGGGGAGAGTGAGGGAAGCGTTCCCAGAAGTCACAGAGCGGATTCCTCCTTCCGTAGCACCAGCAAGGTGAATCCCAGGCCCATGTCTAACCAGTGCCTGGATGGGATCGCTGTGACAACCTCAGCTTAATCAAGATTACCTCATGGCTGGGAAGGACCACTGTGCCCTGAAGCCAGTGTCTTGGGATTCCGCGCAGGAGTCTTGGGATTCCGTGCGGGAGTCGGGGGGCCGAGCCGCGGGAGTCGGGGGCCGAGGCGCGGGAGTCGGGGGACCGAGGCGCGGGAGTCGGGGGACCGAGGCGCGGGAGTCGTGGGGCCGAGCCGCGGGAGTCGGGGGACCGAGGCGCGGGAGTCGGGGGGC
>VSMD01134142.1:0-16971 GCA_008750895.1 Mirza zaza | reverse complement strand
TGACACCCGCTACGGCAAATGCGCATGCACACCCTGGTAGGTGTCTCCCCTGGCCCTGCGGGCCTCCCCGCCCGCCTGCTCATGCGCGCTCTGACACCCGCTACGGCAAATGCGCATGCACACCCTGGTAGGCGTCTCCCCTGGCCCTGCGGGCCTCCCCGCCCGCCTGCTCATGCGCGCTCTGACACCCGCTAGGGCAAATGCGCATGCGCACCCTGGTAGGTGTCTCCCCTGAGCTCTGCGGGCCGCCCCGCCCGCCTGCTCACGCGCGCTCTGACACCCGCTAGGGCAAATGCGCATGCGCACCCTGGTAGGTGTCTCCCCTGAGCTCTGCGGGCCTCCCCGCCCGCCTGCTCACGCGCGCTCTGACACCCGCTACGGCAAATGCGCACGCGCACCCTGGTAGGTGTCTCCCCTGAGCTCTGCGGGCAGCCACAGCAAAGTTTTTGGACCCCAATTACAGCTCGCCGGCGGTCAGAAGGCCGGCCACAGCTGGGCCGAGACCGGCGACTTGTGCGTGGGCGGACTGGCGCGCCGGCCCCGGCCTGTCAGATCTGACGCTAGCCAGGGGCGCAGTGTCGCGAGCCAGCTGGGTCAGAGGGCCGGCTGCGGCAGCGGGAGAAACCCCACACGTCTCGGCGGCCAGAGGCGCTGTGCCGTCCCGACTGTGCAAGAGAACCCCGCCTCTTTCATAGCCGCGACGATGAGCAGTTCGAACTCTAAGCTGTTGGAACTCTAAATTATTTTGAGCCGCAGAAGAATGTGATCGTGGGGCCTGACTCAGTGTGACCGTGGCTTCTCTGGTTACAGATGCGGCTTCTTCCTCACTGGCAATGGCTGTGACCGCTCTAAAGAGTGCAGGGCATGGGGAAGCCCCTTCCGTCGTCACTGCAGAGCAACTTCCTTCTTCCCCTCTCACGCAGACGCCGCGTGCCTATCGCATTGTCTGAGGTGAAACGTTACATACACGCTTTTAAATTGGAAAGGAAATTAAAACAAGCTGTAATTAATTAAATTGTTGCAACTCATAACGTTCTCTAAATGACACTGAGTCTCGCATAGAAAATGTTATCATCCTACTAAATTTCTTTGTTTTCTGCCTATACAAGCAAGACCTTAACTTTTAACTGTGGAGCACTGACCCCCATTTCTCTGGAGTCTGTGTTTCCGGGTGGCTATTCCCACCTTTTTGCTTCAACGCATTCCTTAAAACTGGATTCTGATTCTTTCAATTATTTCATTTTGGGTTGACGTAGCTGCCCCTTTCCCGTGGCTCCAGCACCAGGAAGGAGGTGAAGCTCCGTGAAGGCAGGACAGAAAAGTCCCCACAAGCCAGTTGCCACAATCTAATAATAGACCCAAAGCACGCTCTCGAAAGAATTTCTGCTGATGGCCACGAAGACTCCGGGTTCTGTTTGTCCCCACAGCCTGCCTTGCACGGCGCGAACCGCAGTAACAGCCAAACCCCAGGCATCGTGGCTCCCCACGCTCTCAGACGCAACCTACCTTGGAACTTCTTCAACATGTCCCTCATCCCGGGGATGCGACATGCTGTCTTCAGCTCCAGGGGGACGGTCTCTGGTTCCAGCCGCATGACAGCCTTACTCCTGCGATGGGCACAGAAGCGTCAGCTGTCAGCAGGGGTATCCACCATCCTCTACCTCTCCCAAGCCCTGCACTGATTCAGAAAGGAGGCATAACTGTCCAAGGCTCCTCTTGCACCCTGAAAGTGAAGGAGAAACACAAACAGGTGTGAGTTAAACCTTTGAACTGATTTTGGCAGTTAGACGGTGGGGGGACACCATGAAAATTTCTTTTGGAATTACTAGAAATAATTAATGATTCAACTATCAGGGATGATACATCTCTTTTCATTAAAGACAAAAACAAGCTGTCATTTAATTTTTTCAAGACTCTGAAATAAAAGAATCAGTAATAATTAGAAAAGAGGAAGAGATGGTCAGAGAGGTACATAAGATTGAGAAAATGGGGGAGCTGTAATTGTTAGTAATGATGAGTTCTAAGGCATGAGGATGGGATTGGAGCAGCAGAGATATGATGGAGGAATAACTAATTGGAGGAGAAAAACTTAAGAAACCGAGACACTAGTGTGTTAGATAAATCATTTAATCATAAATTGAATTCCTTAAGAATTTAGACGAGGAAAGTGTTAGAAGAAGTTTCAGCAATTCGGGAGGTAAACTCATCAAGAAATGAAGGTGACTTTGGGATAACAAGTGCAGAGTGATGCAACCTGATGACATAAGATTCGAAGTTGAAGATTTTAGAGAAAAGCAGAGCAAATAGTCTGGAAACATTAGTAACGTGCAATGGAGGTAGCTACTCTACTTCCAGTCCCAATCGTACAAAGGTTCTAAGAGGGTAAAAAACCACGAGCTGAAAGGATGGCAGGAGAAGCAGTGTCCTGAAGGGAGAGCCCATTTTCCATCAAGAGAAGAAGGTACAGGGAGTTTTAGAAATGAATTGGAAGATATAGGGAATCTTTCTGAGGATCAACTAAAATGCCAGAGAACACAGAGTATGGTTTTAGGATTTATAGAGGGTGGGAAATAGGTTAGAATAGAGGACGCACATAGCTTTATGGGGATTAGAGCGAGGGAGAATATGGGTGATCTGAGTCTGGTTATTCTTGCAGTGAGCAATATAAATACAAAGGACCTAATAGAATTACTTTAATGTGGTCAAATTTATTAGTCTCTTCTGTGATTAGAGCATTTTCTGTCTTGTGAAGAACCCAAAATAAAAAATAGAACATATTTACTTTTAAAAATAATAATAATAATTAGAAAAGAATTAGACTACACAAAGTTTAGGCTAATTCCTATAATTAATTCAATTTTAATTATTTTTTGAATTGGTAATTCTGGCACTTGGACTGTTTTAACAGAGCTACATTCTGCACCTAATACAGATGGAATTTGGATAAAAATAGGTCCTAAATATTTGAAGAATCTATGTAAGGAACAATGTTAGGTATAGGCGTAAAATATTTTCCTCAATGTCATTATAAGAGAACCCCAGTTCCCTAATTCTTTGGACCAACACACCAGAACTACTCATATGAGTAGGTTACCTAAGTGGATAAAAAGGGAAGTCATTAATAGCTAGCAACATTTTATCTCAAAGTAGATTACTAAATAAATATACATTTAATAATAAATAAATATACCTAGGAAACTTTCCCCCTCTCCTCCTAAAAAACAGTCACCTGTCTGATAAATTTTGACAGGGCATAAAAGTATGGGAATGAGTCTTCTTACCCTGTATGGAAATGACAGGCCTTGGTCTTGGCCATTGGGGATAAAATGCAGCTTACTGCTACTGGGGAGGAAAGGGAAATGGCAGCATAAAGTAAATATAAATTACTTAAGAATATATTCTTCCTAAGATTGGCATTAAAAATTATTTTAACATTTATTTGGTGCTAAGAAATGCTAAATATAAATAACTTTCGTGAAATACTGTACGGTGAGGCAATAACTTTTATTGCTGAAAATGTCAAAGTTCTTGTGTTTATTTGCCGTCTGGTACTTAGAAAATTAATTCTTTTCTGACCCCTAGTTTGCCTGCAAGGAAATGAGCATAGCAATGATGATAATAATGCGATAAAAACACATTTTACTTATCTGTAGATATTTTGATGGTAAAATGAGAAAAATTAAATTTAAATGCTTTGTAAATTCATTCATTCAATGATCCCTACTGTGTAACCACCGGCACTGTTTAGTCACTGTACCTGCAAACATGGTACGGGTGGCTACGAGGACTGTTTCCAGGCTGGCAGGGTCAGTGTGTAGCCCGAGGGGCCGGGGCGGCGGGGCGGGCAGCTGGGCGCGGGCCTCCCCACGGCGGGCGCGGGGCTGAGGGCGGACGGAAGCGCCAGCAGGCCCAGCCAGCAAACGCGGCTCCCCCTCGGCACCTGGATCGATCGATCGCAGGCCTTCGTGGAGGACTAAGAACAAGCACTCCCTCTCACCTGTGACTTGGCTTCCTGCTCTTTCACGCCAGCAGCCCGGAGCCCCCGCGGGAGCCCACGCCAGGGCCCGCCCCAGCGACGGCGGCCAGCGGGCGATGTGACCGTGTCCGCGCTCCCACCTGCCCCGACCTGGGCGGCCCAAGCCTTTCCCCAGGACTGTCGCCGAACACAGCGACGTCGTCTCTGACAGGCTGCCAGGTGTAAGAAGCGCTTCTCAGCCGGCGTTGCGTTGCGTTGCGTAGCGGGCCCTTTTCCCAGCTGCTGAAGTGTGCATAAATCATTAAATGAATTTTAATTTTTAAATTTCTTCTGTCTTTGGTGCAAATTACACAATTCTCTAGAGTCCCTTATGATTCTGACGCCAGGATTTAGGATTAAGATGCCTTCAGAGTCAATTCCAGGACGACGTTTTCCTAAAGAGCACAAAGGTCTAAGTGTCTGTCTCTGAAAGCCACCGTCCCTGTGTCTGTCCCCGCAGTCTCGGACCCGCCTGCCCTTCTGCCACCGGCCTCGCCTCCAGCAGACCCAGGGCTGGGCGCCGGCACGGGTCCCCCCGCTCCTCCGCCAGCTCCCGCAGGGCCTTGCCCTGCTGCCTCAGCCCGCGCCTGCCCTCCCGCAGCCTCCGCAGGCCGCCGCTCCTCCGCCGCCAGCCGCCGCAGCTGCAGCTGCTCCTCCAGGGCCAGAAAGCCGCGATGCTTCGCAAACTCCAGCCGGAAGCGCTGCCTCTGCATTTCCACCGTCTCCTGGAGGGACGCAGGCACTCGGGGCACAGTGTCTCGGCCTCCTGCCTTCACCTGTGGGACGCTGCAGGTGGAGAAGGCAATGTCTGGAGTCCCCTTGGCTCCACAACTCTGTGGACTGATTGGCTGCATTCTGACAACACACAGAAAACACAGTGCACTCACAGGAGAAGCAGCCTGGCGGAGCTTTCAAACCTAGACTTTGAGAAAGACTGTTGGGTTTGGGTTCCCCTGTTGCCATAGGCTTGGGGACAAGGCACTTTCATATTCATTCTCAGGACCATGCATAAAATGTGGGGAAAAGAGGAGCGTGTGGATTACAACTATTATAAAAATCTATTGAACTGCTGAGAACAGTGGCTAGCATAGAGGAGGAGTCCCACAATGGAAGGTACCTGTTACTAATACATTAGTCACTAGAAGCAATTAAATTACGAAGACATTAGAGAGACCCAGATTTGTGAATATGAATGAAAAGGGGTGTCGAGATTAGAGAATACGAAGGCTCTTTCACACCGTGGTGACCGTGAACCCACCACCAGCCCGATGCTCCCTAGAAAGCCAACAAAGAACTGAGTCGCCCTCAGGCCGCTCAGTGCTGACTTCTGTTCAGACCTCACGCTTACGATCTTTGATCAGCCTAAGGAATACACTTTGCACAGCCTTATCATACCTACATTTCATTCTCTTGAACACGCAGGGCACTAACTTTAAACTGAGTAGGAGAGGCAGATCATCCTCCCAAAGTATCCACACCTTGGATTCTCTGCCCTGTTTTTAAACAGTGTAACTTCTTGGTTTGACTAAAAGGCAAAACTCTAATGGTCCCATAAGACTCAACTCCTTCCAATTTTCCATCTCTGCCTCCTTCTATCACTTTCTGTTGTCACTAGATTCGCCCAGTCCCAGCTTCTTTCTAATATCAGCCAGCTCTGCATTTCGTATTTTGATTTCCAAAAGGTCCACCTCATGGAAGTCTGAGCAACTCGCCCCCACGGTGGAGCTGTGCTGTTGGGGAGTGGGGCCACCCACTCAGCCCGTGGGAGGGCGCGGCGACATGGTGGCAGGAGACGCGGTGGTGGGAGCGATCCGCTTACAGTCCATCTTCCTTTCGCACCCCTCCTGAGCACTGCACTTACAACCGCAGGTGTACAAAATAATTTTTTTGTAGAATTCAGACTTCACTTTTATCAAACCCATGCTTGCTGCATTTGGCACACATGGGCACATTCTTGATGGTAAATATTCCTGGCTTAGAACAGGGATCTTAGTATCATCTCTACTTGAGAATAATCAGTACAGGGTTTTTAAATGCAGGAATGCAAATCTTGGTTATGGGGATTCTGATTTCATAGATGTCCGATCAGGCCACTACTGAAAACAATAGACTTGAATTATTAGCTTGAAACAAGAAAATTGTCTATCAATATTTAACTTTACCTATAATATACAGAGTGACAGGCAAGGGTAGGACTTAGCCCAGAAAAAGTGTAGCAAAGATGGTCTTTATGGAGATATCTGTCTGAGAATAAAGACTAAATTTTCAAGAAAAAGGAACGATTTCAGAAAATATAGAGAATGATCAGAGAAAAAGGGTTATTTGGAGAAGGAGAGAGAACAGGAATATTTTATAAAATATGTCCTATACATCATATTAATTAATACACTGTATACATGTATAGAACTATACACAAAGTTTCTATACACAGTTGAAACTATATCTGGATCTTGATGCGATTGACATTTTGACCAGATAATTGGTTCTTGTGAAGAGTGGGACTGTCCTGTGCATTGCAGGGTGTTTAGCAGCATTCCTGGCCTTCCAGATGGCACTCCCACACTACAACCCTGCCACCACCAGTTGTGACAATAAAAAAGTATTTCCAGGACAGGGGACCATGCCCGTAATCCCAACACTTTGAGAGGCCAAGGGGGGAGTATTGCTTGAGGCTGGGAGTTCAATACCAGCCTGTGCAACAAAGTGACACCCCATCCTACAAAAAAAATAAAATAAAAAATAGCTGGGGGTGGTCTTTATGGAGATATCTCCATAAAGACCATCTTTGCTACACTTTTTCTGGGCTAAGTCCTACCCTTGCCTGTCACTCTGTATATTATAGGTAAAGTTAAATATTGATAGACAATTTTGTTGTTTCAAGCTAATAATCCAAGTCTATTGTTTTCAGTAGTGGCCTGATCGGACATCTATGAAATCAGAATCCCCATAACCAAGATTTGCATTCCTGCATTTAAAAACCCTGTACTGATTATTCTCAAGTAGAGATGATACTAAGATCCCTGTTCTAAAATGCCTGTTATACCAACTACTCAGGAGGATCACTTGAGCCCAGGAGTTCAAGGCTGCAGTGAGCTATGACTGCACCACTGCACTCCAGCTTGGGCAACACAGTGAGACACTGTCTCAAAAATATTAAAAAATAAAAATTCCAGATATGCAAAATGTCTCTTGGAGAAGGGGGGCAAAATTACCACAGTCTGTATATGTGTGTAAATAAAAAGAATATGAGAAATAAAAGAGCTGGTGAGGTGCAGAGAAAAGAGAATATGTGTACAGATGACCGAAAGAGGCTGAAGGCTCACAGCATCTTCCTACATGTAAGATCATCATTATCAGCTACAGATCATCCGTTATAGAGTTGTGAAATATTCATGATCTGATTTGTCTACCAAATGTTTTTTAAACTAGTAGTGATAATAGGAGACTCTGTTCTAGGTGATAGGGACACTGCAGTGGGTTTGACAGTGTGATCACGCTAGTAAAGCTATTTATTTATAATTTGCACTGGGTAGTGTCAATAGAGGAAAGAAGGACAAAAGCAAACCACATAATGTGAGGGGATGGGCTGATGCAGGAAGACACTGAGATGTGTTTCTTGAGCAACTGTGTAGACAAGCAAAAGCACTGGAGAATGGAGGATGGTGGAAGAATGACTTAATGACCCAGATTTGCACCTTCAGACAGGCAGACGTCTTGAAGCCCCAATATTCTCGTACCTCCCAAATGACAGTCTGCTTCCTCACACTGGCCTCCTGAGTCAAAGCCGCTTCTAGTTCTTTTCTCACAAGTTCCAGAGCCATCTGGAGCTTTGCCTGTTTGGGAAGATGTGCCAAACTGTTACAGATACCCTCTTCAGCACCAAATGTCACCCAGATGTGCGAGGAAATAAGATCAACGAAAACATTCCTTATTTGACCTCAATAACATAAGTGTGTTTTAATACCAGATACAACCAAAGGCTTATCTAAAATCGCTTCATTGCATCATTACTTATAATATGATAAGTGTATTTAACCAAGATGTTAAAAATAGGGGGGTGAGAAAAAATATATTAACTGGATGTATTAATAATTAAAATAAGGTGTTCCCGAATATTTACTGAGAAGAGATACAATGATAATGTCAAATAAACAGGTATATCTTATAAAACCTAACACCAATTTTAGAAAACAATGTACTTGTAACAAATATATAAAAACCAGGTAGAGGTACATGAAAACGTTATTAGAAGAAACGTTGTCTATTGGTGCTAGGCTGAAGAGTGATGCTATTCTTTGTATCTCTCTATATTTTGACTACTCAAAATTATTTATTACTTATGAAAAGAAGGGGATTTATAATTAGTAGTATTAGTAGTCCATTACTGGGCCAGAAGAGACCTTGTAGGTTAACATATTTTAAATGGGAAAAGAGTAGAGTAAGTTGTAAGTCTTACAATGAGTAAAAATACAATACAACAAAAACTAAATCTCCCTTCAACAATAGGACCCTTGCTAGAGGTAGGTATGTGTATTTTATTCGTAGAGAATATCCACAAGGATACGCACATAAACAGGCTTTTAATTAAAAAGAAAATTCTGTTCCCAAAGCTATGCCTAGCTACCCGTCAATCATTTTAAAAGAATAGTATAATGCTGTGCATAAAATAACAATAGAACTCATGATGGTATTTGACAGGGTGAGGAAACTGACATTTGTTTCGGAGTTTAGAAAGAACAGAGCACTTTGACACTTGCAGATGGAGAAAAGCTCCCTCAGGCCAAAGAAACTGTGACCAAAAGCAAGGAGATGGAAAAAAAAAGTGTGCCACGTTTGGTGACAAGAGTGATTTGGCTAATTTTGCTGGATCTCATGAGTGGTTAGGACAAGAGCTGTAGAAACATAACTTAAGGCCCTTTCTAGTCTAGACTGACAGGCTCAGGAGTTGAGATGATATTTATTTGGCATTTAGTTGAAGAACTACTGAAAATGTGGAGAATGTCTTTAGAAATATTACAGTAGCCATGGTCCATATGGTACTTTCTTTAAAAAGGGGGTGGGGCAAGAACATACTGTAAAAGTCTAGCTAGAAAGTACAGAGTACCTGAATTTTGTAGATGGCAACCAAAATCAAGAAGAGAAAGCAAGAGAGAGATTTCCAGATAGGCCCAGAGAGAAGTTGAGGGGAAATTATCCCATATCTTAACTTAAAACAGTCAAACAAACTAAATAAGTAAATAATTTTAAGAAAGCTAGCATTTGCACTGTATCGCAGTGTGACAATTCCCTCGTTAAATATGTCAGCAGATTAAACATGACTTTGACATCCTTTGTGCGAGTAACTGTTCTCGATGTTGGAAATCTAAATGTGTTCAGAACATGCAAGAACTCGTGAAGAGCACCAGTAGGAAGAATCCTACGCACAGCGTTCCACAGTTGCCACTTTGGGGGCCAAACACTCCAGCACACCTCTTCGCTGAGGACGGTCAAATCAAAGGTCCCCAGACATCTGTCGAACACACAGCGGGCTGGGTGCTACTCCGTCCCTACCTCAGGGGACACATGCCTGCAGGCAGCTTTCAAGGCGATCAGAGGGCAGGCCACGCCCAAACCTGAGGGCTGTTTGGGTGACAATATTAATTAACACAGAGACAAACACGATGAAAAAGGAAAACATTGCACGAAAGAGAATTATCGCATAACGTTTACGACGAGGATGTGCAATTGTCCCCAGGAATCAAGTGAGCCACACCGCCCTCCCCAGCAGGGCTCCAGCTGTGAGGACCAGATCGTATCACTACGGAAACACTAAGACAGCCCGAGCTAAAGGACCAGGAAAGGCTTCAGGGGAGAGGGGGACAGCCTACAGTAAGGAGCGCCTTTGGGCTTAGGCTCCGGAGCGGCCCCAAGGAAGGTCACCAGGACCAGAGGCAAAGAGCCGACCGAGTGTGAGCCGGAGGGAGGCCGGGGTGGGGAAGGCGGAGGGCAGGCGGAGACGGGGTCGCTCAGGAGACCAGGTGGTATCGGTGGGCTCTGCGCGGGTCACTTAACATGCCCGCTCGGCTTGCTCCTCTGTCACCGCGGCATTTCCAGACCCGGAACGGGGCCTCTCCAGGCGCCCTGCCACAGGAGCGCGGCGCCCGGCTCTCCCCTGGTGGCCCCCGGCGGCCTCCCGCAGCGGCGCCGCGCGGTGGCTCCTTGCTCCGCAAGGCGTCGCAGACCAGCACAGCGCCGCCCGGTCCTCCTCGCAGAAGCGGCCCAGGTCCTCGCCGTGCCGCGCGCACCGGCGCGCCCCGCGGCCCCGCGCGCACCCCAGCCGCCGCACGCCGTCCGCCAGGCTGCCCAGCGGCCGGTCGGGCCGGAGCCCCGCGGGCCGGAAGGGCGCCCGGCACTGCGGGCACGCGCGCACGCCGCCCCGCGCGCCCTCCGCCCGGCCGCACAGCTCCGGGACGCGGGCGCGGCAGAAGCCGTGGCCGCAGTCGACGCTGACCGGTCCCGCAGGAAGTCCAGGCGCACCGGCGCCGCGCCTCCTCGCGCAGCCGCTGCCCGGGCGGGCGGCGCCGGGCTGTGAGCGCGCCCGCGGTCCGGGCGTCCAAAGCGGCCACGCCCGGCGGCGAGTCGGGGCGCAGGCTCCGGGCCCCTGACCCGGAGGGCGCGGTGCACACCCTTGGCGTTGGCCTCGCGCGCGCTCGCAGGAAGCCGCGTCCCTGCCTGCCGGGCCCTGCCCAGAGCCCCAGACGGCCTCCAGTCTCCCAGTGCCGCGCTCCTTCCTTCCCTGTTTACTGAACATATTTGTTTGGCATTTCGTTGAAGAACTACTGAACATATAGAGAATGCCTTTAGAAATATTACACTAGCCATGGTCCATATGGTACTTGCTGGGGAAAAAAGGGGGGTGGGGCAGAATCTTCGCATGACATCATCATTCTTTTTAAATTTTTTATAGGGCATAATCATTTTTTAAAAAATTCCTTTTTCCCAAACTACTTTTTCTACTGTACACGAATTCGCTCACGATGAGCATTACAGAGGGGAAGGGCACGCCTCTAATCCTCGCTCGGGTGAGGGAAAGACATAAATTGTGACCAAAATGTTTGTAGCCTCCTAATATCCTGAAATAAAAATAAATGAATAAATAAAAGGTATACAGTTTCAGCAAAATAAAATAAAATAAAAAACTAGAAAAAATTAACATATAACTTATGCTTTATAAAAGAGATTCATGTAAAACTTTTCAAATGCTAGATTTCTCATGATAAAATATACACCATTTGAACAGGAATAAAAAAGAATATCAGATAAAATAAAATTTAAGGCCCAGAGCATTAAAATGTACAAATGGGGGAAAAAAAAAAAAGAAAGAAAGAAGCGAGACACCGCCTGTCTGGAGGTGACCGCACAGGTGTGTGTATAATAGTAGCAGGTGCGCAGCCCAGCATCGATTCTAAACACTCAAATTCATATCCGGCCCATTTCAGTGACAGCCCTGAAACAGATACACGTGTGTTATCACTGTCGCAAAGCATATCTTGGAGGTGACAAAGCTGTAGACCTTGGCACTCATTAGAAGGAATAATCCAAGCTTAGCCTGTGAACGCTGCATCTGTGGGTGGGGGGCTGAGACAGCCGCGAGGGGATGGCACAGAGGGGATGTCAGATC
This sequence comes from Mirza zaza, assembly GCA_008750895.1. Taxonomy (NCBI): domain Eukaryota; kingdom Metazoa; phylum Chordata; class Mammalia; order Primates; family Cheirogaleidae; genus Mirza; species Mirza zaza. The sequence continues at coordinate 5,296 of VSMD01134142.1, read as the reverse complement.
CCCCGAAGCGGGATGAGTACAGGGAGGTCATTAAGGTCATCCACACAGTAGAGGAGTCCCGGCAGTGCCTGTCACCTGAGCCAAATAATTTCAGTGTGGGTGGCTTTCAGCATGGGGCATGCCTGTGGGAGATCGTTGGGTCCATTCTCCAGCACACATCCCTGTGTGCTGGTAGCGCCTCTCCCCAGCCCTGCGCTGGGGACTGAACGCAGGAGGGTGAGGAAACAGATGCGGCCCCATTTCACAAGGAGCCTCGAGGTCTATCCGCTGCGAGAGGGGTCGTGTGATCATGCAAACCCGTAATCGCAAACTAGTAACTGGAGAAAGGTCACTGGCCAGTCCTGCGGGGAGGGAACAGAGGACTGCCACCTAGTCTGCAGGGTCAAGGTCAGACTTCTGAGGGTCTCTGAGCTAAACCTGATGGGTGAGCCAAAGCGGCTGGCAGGAAGGGGCTCTGCAAAGCTGTGCACAGCGGGGCGCAGAGCGGGCAGAGTGGACGTCAGCGGTGGAGGTTTGCTCCAGGTGGGAACCGAAGAGTGTGTACAGGACAGAGTGTGGTGAATGCAAAACTTAGGCTTGTAACACAACAGCTGCGGGAGTCTGGGGAGTCCCCGGATGGGACTTTGTAGATCTAACAGACAGCTGCAGCCAGCACTCCTTCCCCCTCCCTGCCTGCTAGAGACGAATTAGACACGAAGTTGATCCCTCCCCAGATCTCCTGGCAAGGGCCCCCAGAGCTAAGAAGGGATGTGACTGGAGCAGGGGTCTCAAAGGAGGGTGTTTGCGAAAGAATTAATCACAAGCAGCTGTTCCGGTCCACTTACTTACTGCCCCTGGAAACACCCTCTACAAAACCCCAGGCTCTGTGCTTTGCTCTGGCGGACGCTTTTTCGCCTCCACCCATCTGCACCCAGATACTCAAAATAAACAGCATTTTGCTACACGTGAGGCTGCGTGTCTCTCTTGGCTCTGGACCTAACAAGTGGGAGGAGCAGGACACACCCGGACGACATGCAGAGGGCCAGACAGGCTGGGGTGCTGGGCTGCACTTGGGGCAGCAGATAAGGTTGCATTTAGAGGCGGGCTGATGACTGAGGTCCTTGTGACTCCTGGGAGGTGCGTGGGTCTTTATTACAAGCACAGGTCTCAGCCTGCAGCTTCGGTGTGGCCAGAGCCTACAGGACTGAGAGGTCTTCTGCCGAGAGGTAAAGTGGATAGTGATGATGGATGGATTCTTTGAGAACAAACACGCCTGTAGGAGCAAAACACGAAAGACGTGACATTAGGAAAATAAAAGCAAGAGCAGAGGGCTTAGCAATAGAAAACCAGACCCTGGCTTCAGACTAGAGGCTGTGCCACTTGCCGAGAGCCCTGACACAAGCTGCGCCCCTTTGTGTGCTGCGTCTTCTCTGACCTGCAACGAGGACGGCTGCCCAGAGGGTTAAACGAGCTAGCAGGCACTTCCTGCCCAATGTAGTCCTCGCACGTAGCAGATGTATTTGATTGAAGGAAAGGAAATAGCACAATGAATGAGCGGAGGACAGTGAGTCAGAACGTGAGCTACAGTAGGACCAGGAGATGTTTTTCTCTGTTCGCTGCCGATAACAGAGCCTTGAATGATGACAGGCACAAGCGCATACACGGTAAACACCAGGTGCACGAATAAGCGAATCGACAGAATCAATACGGTCTGTCACAGAAGCTAATGGAGGAGACAATCCCGAGGGGATCATACTAGTCAAATGTGAGATCCGTGTTTTTCTTCATTTTACATACATGATCTTGCTTTAGGTCTCCACGGCTCTGGCAAATGCTAGAGCATTTTTACAGCATTTATCTTGGGACACAGTAAAGCGATGCGTTTGCTCTCACGTGTGGACGAGTTGATAGCCAGGGCCACGTGCACTCTGACCTCCCGGTGCCTAGGAGGATGAGGAAAGGCGTGGCTTCTGGCGTGGGGTCGCAGTGGCGTTCAGGAGGGTGTGGTGGGGTGAGCGAGCTCGCTTCTTCCCTCGCTGCTTCCACAGGTGCTCAGACTTAGCTTTGTTGTGTCTCCTGCTGGCAGACTAGCGATGAGGTCTGCACATTCTTCTTAGAAACCCAAATTCCCTACGCAGGTAAGTAGTAGACAGGATTATAACCGGATGTCACTGTGCTAGGCGTACAAATCCTGTGTGCAGCGCCGCCCCGGCACTCTCTTGTCTCATAGGGGTGATCTAACTTAAATTCGTATTTTCTCATCATCTTTCTTTCAGGGCTGAATGAAGTAACCGTTTTGTTTATGCTGACACAACAACATTCTGATAGATTCCCCTCCTTAATTCTTAGCCACCCTCTGGCTCTTTAACAGGTTGCAGAAATTCCAAATCTTCTAGCTACCCACCCTCCTCCTTCTCTAACACTCCTCTCCATTTATGTCGCCTTCTGTGACATCCTGTTAATACGTCGAAATATGGAAGCTGCAGTCATCTGACCATTCCCACCTGCTCTTGTTCCTAACTTCTTTGGCATCGTGGCTTTGAGCTCCTGAAACCCTTTCCTCGGGACAGCCGTATTTTCTTCCGTACTCGAACCCTTTTCACAGAAGTTCTCGGCTCTCTGTGGCCAGACTCTTCGCCTCAGCTTTGTGGATTCACAATCTCCCAGCCCCCGAACCCCAACTCAGCCCAGTTCACAACAAAGAATAAAGTCAGTGCAAACCTCAGGAGCAACAGCCCCTGACTCAGCAGTTTCCTTCCTGCTTGTGGTTTTCTTAAAAACTGTTTTCACTTAAGCAATTGCACTCTTCATTTCTTCTCCCTTTTTAAAGTTGAGCTAAAATACACATCACAAAAAAGTTACCATCTTAGCCATTCTTAGGTGTGCGAGTCAGTGGTGTTGAGTGCACGGGCAGTGCTGTGCAACCATCTCCACAACTCCTTACATCTAGCAGAACCGAAACTCTGTGCGCGTTACAGGGTAACTCCCCACGTCCTCCCTCCAGGCCCTGGCAACCAGCACTCTGCTTTCTGTGTCTTGGCACCGACCACTCTAGGCACCTCCCGTAAGTGGAGTCACACAGCCTCTGTCTTTTTATAACTGACATTTCAATTAGCGTCATGCCCTCGAGGTGTAAGATACTGGGCTATAAGGAACAGACACCTTCCAGCTGCTGTTTACTGCTTGATTGCCTGCCGCAAGGCATCATGAGTATATTATGGGATGCAGAGGAGAAAGACAAAGAGAGCGGAAACCTGAGTCTCTCCGCTAGGACCCGGAACAGGTTAGGGCCTATCAGGGGCAGGCTGAAGTAATAAAAAATAAAAAAAAACACTGTGGGGGTGGATGCTTGACCAGTATGTAGGTAGCGAAGTTATAAAAGGGGACTTGCACACAAAGGAGGGTCCTTGCCCGGGGAAGAGGCCACTGCGCTGGCACTCTGGGGGCTCAGACCCTAGCTCGAGCTAGACAATAAAACTCCTTTTGGTAATTACAGCCTCGGTGACTCTGTCTCTCTGTCCTGCGGCCTTGCGAATCCCGAGTATAACATTTGGGGGCTCGCCCGGGAGTCGGCAGACCGCTGGATAGGACGCAGAGCCGGGGAAGGAGTGCATAGATTGTAGCCCCGGACTAGTGGACCAGCATCAGGGCCTAGGCGGACGCGCTGGTGGGTCGCCGGTGGGGGCCAGACGGAGACGTCCGCTGGCTTCCTTGGGGTTCCCCAAGGCTGACCTTGGAGCTGGAGCTCGGTCAGAAGGGGACCGGGGAGAGATTCCGGAATAGGTAGGTCAATTTGTTTAGTTGGTTTTTTTGTTTGTTTATTCGTCTGTTTAATCAATTTGTTACTTGGGCCTCATTTGTCTAGTCGTTACACCTGTGAGATTGTGTGAGTGATTTTTGTCCTGTGTGTAGGATTTCCTCGTCTTTTCAGGAATGGGACAGACTCTGACAATGCCGTTGTCTATCCTCGTGAGTCACTTTAAGGATGTGAAGGAGAGGGCACAGGATTTGTCCTTGGAGGTTAAGAAAAGCAAGCTTATCACTCTTTGTGAGGGGGAGTGGCCCAAGTTTGGGGTGGGATGGCCCAAGGAGGGCTCTTTTGATGCCTCCCTTATCGAAAAGGTAAAAGGGGTGGTGTTTGGCCGCCACGGCCATCCCGATCAAATCCCTTACATTGTGGTGTGGCAGGGTTTGGTCCAGGACCCCCCACCCTGGCTAAAGATCCTCCTGCCTGCCCCTATGGAAAAGACCAAAATTTTGGCTGCTAAAGGGGTGAAGAAGGGCGAGATACAGGACTCCCGGCCCGCAGGGCCGCCCTCTACTGGCACCTCCCCAGTGTTGCCCGACTCAAATCTATACCCAGATTTAACAGAGTTGGAGTGGAATGCGCCCCCGCCCTATAATTCCGCAGTGTCCATGGGCTTCCAGGTGGAGCCCGCGTGCTCGCTCCTCCCAGGCCTCTCCCCGAGGAGCCCACGCACTCGCCCTTCCCAGCGGTGCTCGAACCCGCCTCCCTGGTAGCAGCGGTGCCCTTGCCTGTGGTGCCTGTAGCCACAGTGGAACCGCTGACAGGGGGACCGGCTTACGGAACTAGGCAAAGGACAGGACGGGCTCTAGATCCGGGGCCCGAGAGGGTGCTCCCCCTGAGAGTGGTGGGACCCCCTGGAGCAGATGGGGAACGGACATACCAGTACTGGCCCTTCTCCACCAGTGATCTCTATAATTGGAAATCTCAAAATGCAAATTTTTCTGAAAATCTGAGGGATTTAATTAACCTTTTAGATTCGGTCGTTTTTATACACCAGCCCACTTGGGATGATTGCCAACAGTTGCTCAAGGTATTATTTACAACTGAGGAGAGAGAGAGAATCCAAGTGGAAGCACGGAAGCTGGTTCCAGGAGAAGACAGCAAACCTACCATAAATCCTCGAGTCATTGACCAGACCTTTCCCCTTGAACGGCCGCCCTGGGATTATAATGAGGCTGAAGGTAGGGAGCGTCTCCGGGTTGACCGCCAGACTCTGATGGCCGGTCTCCGAGCAGCGAGGAAGCCGACCAATTTGGCTAAGGTAGGGGATGTCCGTCAGGGGCCTGAGGAAAGTCCGGCAGCTTACCTAGAGAGAATTATGGAAGCCTTTCGGCAGTACACTCTGATAGATCCCACCATAGAGGAGAGTAAAGCGGCTGTCATGATGGCCTTTGTAAATCAGGCAGCCCCAGACATTAGGCGAAAGGTGCAAAGAGTAGATAGGCTGTGCGAGAAAACTCTACAGGACTTGCTAGAGGTGGCAGAAAGAGTATACAATAACAGGGAAAC
>VSMD01134137.1:0-12713 GCA_008750895.1 Mirza zaza | reverse complement strand
TGGCCGCTGTAACACACTACCATGAGCTGGGTGGTTTGCAGCAACAGGAATCTATGCTCTTGCAGTTCCGGGCGTCAGGAGTCCGACAGCCGGCGTCCACGGGGCTGGTTCCTTCCGAGGCTCCGAGGAGAGTCTGTTCTGTGTGCCTCTAGGCCGCTCCTGGGCCGTGGGCAGTCCCTGACCTTGACTCGCAGACACATCACTCTGGCCTCCACCTCCACCTCTGCACGGCCTTCTCCCTGTGTGCGTGTCTCTCTGTCCTCTGCTCCCCTCACAAGCTCACCGCGATTAGTCTTAGGGTCTACCCTACAGAAATGAGGAGGACCTCATTTCGGAATGCTAAACCCATGACACCTGCAAATACCGTAGTTCCTCCTTTCCTGAGGCTCTGGGTGGACGTGAATTTGTGGAGGACACTGTGAAACCCAGCACAAGTAGTCTGGAGGCTGAGGGTGTTGTTGTTAGGGAAACTGAGGCAGGTGCCTGCATCAGTTCTCAGGGCTGGGGGTGTGATGAATGGCTTTGCTGGCAGCGTGCCTGCCCCCAGCAGCAGACGCAGGGGGCTCCTGGGAGCACACCTGAGGAAGGACCAGGAGGCAGGGCAGGCAGGGGGAGAAGCCAAGGGAGCTGTGCAGACCCTGGGGCACTCTGCAGATGGGGCGACCCCTTGGCGCTGGCCTGGGCTGGGGGAGGAGGGCTGGAGCCCCAGCGCCTCGAGGGCTGCTTGGTTTGGGAAGTCAGCCCTTTATCCCAGAGGGGGATCTGGGTGTCCACCACCATGGGTCCTTAGGTGAACCTTTCCATCCCTGAAACTCCCTGACTGCACAGGACGCCCACCCCTGACTGGTGGCCACGTTCGCCCTGACTCAGCCACACCCACCAGACCCGCGCCACGCCCACCGGCCCACAGCCATGCCCACTCCTGCCTCACAGCCCCGCCCACCAGGGAGAGCAGCCACAGCCACCTGACCTATGCCCATGCCCACTAGATAAGAAGCCACGCCCACCGACCTACAACCACACCCACTCCTGCCTCACAGCCCCGCCCATCAGGGAGAGCAGCCGCAGCCACCTGACCTATGCCCACGCCCACTGGCCCACAGCCACGCCCACTCCTGCCTCACAGCCCCGCCCAGCGCCTTGTGCCCACGCCCACTAGGATGAGCAGTCCTGCCCACCGAGCTGTGCCCTCACCTCCGGCAGGCCCTAACCCCGACCCAGCAGGAGGCCCTGGAGTCCCAGTGGGCCTCCCCACGCGGTTTTTCATGGGCGGGGTCAGACTCCCCGTGGGATTCTCCAGAGCGCCTGTGGCAGGAGAGAAGCAGCCGCACTCCGCGCTTTGGGGGCCCCCTGAGGGCACCCTGCCACCTCCCGCGTGTTCCTCCCAGGCTCAGGGTGTGGCCTGGACCCCCCCAGCACCTCCACCTCCTGGGGCCAGCGCCAAGGGTGGCCGTGCTCAGTCCCTGGGCTGTGTTGGAGCAGGCCCCGAGGGTGGGGGTGCTGGCGGGGCACCCCAGCCCAGGCCCGGGTTCAGAGCGGCCCTCCCTCCGAAGGGCAGGGGCCAGGCCTCGGTTCCCCAAGCCGCCTTCCCTTCCTGAGTGCGAGCCTGAGAGAGGGGTGAGTGTGTAGACTGGGGCGGAGGCCTAGCCACTGAGGGCGGCGGCAGGTCTTGCCTCCGGGTCAGAGATGCCGAGGCTGGACAGTAATAATGACGATGATGTTAACACTGATTCTACCCGCACAGCAATGCCCAGAGGACGGTAACAGCCGGCTAGTGCTAACCCAGCTCCGCGCCTCGGGCTTTGTGGATGGTCTTTGTTGTGCTCAGTGCTGCACCGGCCTATCTTTAGCCTCATCTTGCAGCGGAGGCGATGAAGGCTCAGAGAGGTGAGGTGACTTGCCTGAGGTCACACAGCTAGAACGAGGCAGAGCTGGGATGTAAACCCATTTCTGGAGTCTGTCGCAACCTCCAGCGGCCTCTCTGTGCCAAGGTGAGCCGCTTGGCCAGGCCACGCTGTGAGCTTTCTGTCGGCCCGACCTTCCCTAGGCCAGTGCCTGCTGGTGGCTGCACCTGTGGTCTCCTGGGCGCCCCTGGGCTCTGGAGGCAGCAGGGGCAGCCGGCTGCCCTTTCCCCGCTCCCACCAGCCTGGCCAGCTGCGGGGGTGGAAGGGGGGGCTAATTGGGGCTCCATATTCACGGTCACATCCCTATTGCCTGTGTGACTGGCCTGGCCCTGCAGTCCTAGCAGTGGGACTCAGCTCCCAATCTGCCGACTGACCCCCTCGATTAAGGGCCAGGGAGCCCCAAAAGCAGCAAGGCTGACCTCGGCCTCCTGTCCCCAAGCACTGTGTCCAGGACGCCTGTCCCCCCAACCTCTGGCCCACTCTACCTGCCCTCTGGAAGACCTCCCACCCGGGCCCCAGGCACCTATTCCCTGTTCCCGCCAGGGCCGAACTCCCCCATGGTGGCCTCACCAAGCCCCAGGGTGGTCAGGCGGCAGCTCTGAGGCCCCTCGCTCAGCCCCACTCCTGCCTCAGATGTTCTGGAACAGCCAGGTGACTCAGATGGTGCCGGCAGCAATGACCCCACTCCCTCAATAGGCTGCATGTGCCCAGAGGTGACACGCAGAAGCACCGTCCGCTTCATCCACTCCTTCATTCGTTCACTCACCCACCATGGGGCTGCCGAGCCAGCGCCTGTGCACAGCTCTGGGGTGTGACCGGAAACAGGGCTCCCTGCTCCTCACTGTCTGCGATCCCACAGTGGAGGGGAGCAACCAGCAGACGACCACTCGGTCAAAAACAGTGGCCGCCGCCGCCGAGTGCCGGGGAGAGGGCAGCACAGGGAAGGGGCTGGGGGTCCCTGCGTGTGCACGCGTGTGCGTGTGTGTGCACGGCGTGTGTGCGGCCTGGGAGGGGGCAGGCAGTGCACGTGCAAGTGACCTTGGAGGAGAGCTGGGGGGTGGGGGCCAGGCGCGAGCATGTCTGGAGGAGCTCGGCTGCAGGGAGAGGGAGGCGGCCGGCAGCCAAAGGTGGAAGCTGGGCGGGTGGGCGTGCGGGGCAGCTGGAAGGAAATCGGGCAATGGTGGGAGCAGAGGAGGTGAGGCCAGGAGCCTGGGGGGTGAGGGGCAGATGGAGAAGGGGCTGGAATCCTTGGAGGACCCTGGGTGCAGTTGGGGACATGGGGTGGCAGGCAAGCCGGATCAGGACAGACCGGTGGGCACGGTGGGGGGGTGACACCTTGACTGGGGGGTACTGCGGGTTTACCAGGGGCCCAGAGCGAGAGGCCCTGCTTGCTGTCCCCCAACCCTGCTGTCCCCCAACCCCGCCCCCGGCCGGCCCCACCCACTGCCGGACCTGTCCTGAGCGGCGTGTCCAACCCGCCAACTCTGCTGCTAGGCGATGCCACCAGGCGGGCCAGGGCCCAGGGTGACCTCTCCCCTTGGGAATGAAGAAGGAGGGTGCCAAGTCGGGCGCCCACCTGTGGGGTGATTGCCACTTGGTCTCCTGCCCATTTGTCTCGGGTGGAACCAGCTGGTGCTCAGCCGGGGCCCAGCCTGCCCCCCACGCCCGCCGAGAGCCTCCCTGCCCGCCCCGCCAGCCCCACTGCATTCCCCCCCAGGGAGGAGCTGCCCTCTGGCCGCCTGATGCCTCCGCAGGTGAGTCACGGCTGCCTCGGGCAGGGAGGGGCTGGCCCAGGGGCTCGCCTGGGAGTCAGCATCGCCCCAACTTCAGCCGGACCTGCCCGTGGCTATTTGCACGTGAAGAACCAGACATTTTCTTGGATCCTTTACTCAGACAAATCCGCTGTGGACGTTTGGGGTATTTCCTTCTGGTCTCTTTACTGTGTACACCCGTGCACATATTTCCTTTAACGGTGACATCAGAATGTACGTACCCATTCATAACTTCAGGGACATTTATTTCCCCATGAGTCTTAAAATATTTAAAATGAGATATAATTGATATACCATACACTCTCCCATTGAAAGTATAAAAATCCAATGGCTTTCAGTAAATTTCCAGTTGTCAACCGTCACCATCGTCTAATTCCGGAACATTGTCATTGCCCCTAAAGAAACCCTGTTCCCATTACAGTCACTGCCCACCCCTCCCCCACCCCAGGCAAACCACTAATCCGCTTTCTCCCTGTGGGTTTGCCTGTTCTGCATGATCACATTAACGGAATCACACAGAAGTCTTTTGGCATCTTAATATTTTTGAGCCCCCATAGTAAACGGGTGTCCGTGCTCTGTCGGGTGTTTCGGTTGTCTGGGGCGTGCTCTTGCTCTGGCCCGGTCCCCACGTGAGGTCTGAAGGGGGACTGTGAGCTGGACCCTAGTGTCCTCCCGGCCTTTGCATGCCCATGCTGTGCCACCAGAGGGGCCCACGGGTACTGGGTCTTCCCCCAGAACACGCCCCCCTGTGCCCGAGAGGGTACCCCAGTGCTGTCAGCATTGGCCGGAGGGGATCAACACCCCCCTGTGTGAGGGGTGACACACAGATGGGACCGTTGCCTCCCCGCATGCTTGGCTGTCCTGCCAGTGCCATGGCCCTGCCGAAGCTGGGGGACACGTCTGGAACTCCTCTCCCAACACCCAACACGTCCTTTCCGGTGGGAAACCATCATTCCCTGACAATGCAGATGATTATTGGAAAGAGCCACCCAGGCGTGGCCAAAAAAGTGAGCAGTCCTGCTTGGAAGGACGTACTGTCTAGCCGAAAGCAAAACCAGTGCCGGGCGCGGTGGCTGCTGCCTGTAGTCCCAGCATTCTGGGAGGCCCGGGCAGGAGGACCAGTTGGGGCCAGGAGTTCAATCAGCTTGAGCAACATAATGAGACTCCTTCTCTACTAAAAATAGAAAAGTGAGTTAGGAGTGGTGGCACACACCTGTAGTCCCGGCTACTTAGGAGGCTGAGGCAGGAGGATCATCTGAGCCCAGGAGTTTGAGGCTACATACAGTGAGCTATGATGACGTCACTGTGACGTTTTCTGCACTGCACTATAGCTCAGGCAACAGACTGAGACCCTGGCTTAAAATTAAAAAAAAAGAAAAAGGAAGCAAAACCAAGGCAAAACCTGAATCAGGCTGCAGAGTGATGGGAGCGGAGTTTTCATGGGTCTCGTCAACCGATTCTAAAAGGCAGCGCCCCAAATATTCTCAGCCACAGTCAAGCACCAAAGCTACGTGCAGGTCGCCCCAACGTGCTGTCTCCTCAGGGACTCTGTGCTGGAAGAAGGGGTGTATGTGGGAAGTGAAACTGGGGCCCAGGGGGGCTGTGTCTATTTCCCTCCTGTGTGCCAGGGCAGGGAGGCAGCACGGGGTCACAGGGCAGGGGTGACCGGCTGGACACTGCTCGGGGTCCCTGGAAAGCCCCTTCCCTTGCAGAGTGCTTAGTGTGTCACCAACAGTCCCTGGAAAGGCAGTGACCCAGATGCTGCCCTGTGTGCGTGTCTGTGTGCGCATGTGTGTGTGAGCGCGCGCGCCGCACACCGGACGTCTCCCTGTGCATGGTGCACATGCTAACACCCACCCTGCACAGACACACGGGCAAATCGTCACCCACAGACACGCCGTGTCCTCTGCGGACGGCAGGACCCCACCACCCCGGCGTCTCGAGATTCCCTCCCAGGGGCACCTGTTTCGGTCGTGCCCAGGCTGGTGTGAAGTGCACTGTCTCCTGTTCCATCCCTCTGGGGCAGTGGACCTGCGGTCCTGGGTCCCGACTGGCCCCGCCCCTCCTATGCCATGTGCCCTGGGCCAGCCCAGTCAGGACATGTGAGGAGTGGATGACACACAGGCCACCACCGGGACAAGTGGGGCTATCCCCACAGACAGGGCTATCCTTTTCCACCAACCTCAGCTGCTGGGGAGAGAGCCATGTAGGTAGTGGTGGGTGCACCAGCTAGATCATAGGGTGCTGACTTTTCTATGGGGGTTCTTTTATTTATTTATTTATTTTTAAGACAGAGTCTCAATCTGTGGCCCAGGCTAGAGTTCCCGTGGCATCAGCCTAGCTCACAGCAACCAATAACTCCTGGGCTCAAGCGATCCTCCTGCCTCAGCCTCCCGAGTAGCTGGGACTACAGACCACCATGCCCGGCTAATTTTTTTCTATATATTTTTAGTTGGCCGATTAATTTCTTTCTATTTTTAGTAGAGATGGGGTCTCGCTCTTGCTCAGGCTGGTTTCCAACTCCTGACCTTGATCGATCCGCCCGCCTCGGCCTCCCAGAGTGCTAGGATGACAGGCGTGAGCCACCGTGCCCGGCCAGGGAGTGTCCTTTTAAAACCGTAGAAACTCACAGGCCTGCATGAGATGGCAGTAGCATTTCGGGTGTCTGATAAGGACAAGGCTTACTCTGAATCCCATAATAATTTCAGAGAAATTTTGCCACAACAGGACTGGGACGACTGGAAATTGCAGAATGACTCTATGACGATTGAGCAATCACAGATGAGTTACTTGGTGACCTTCGCTGAACATGGGTGGGCACAGGATTCTCAGAGCCACTCGGGACACCAAAGAAAGGGTCTGTGGCCCCTAGGAGTGGAGGCCACCTGCTGGGACCCCATGTCAAGACAGGGGGAGGATACCTCCCCTGGCAGCCTCCACCAGCTCCCCAGGCCAGGCCTGCAGGGGAAGGGGCCCTGGAGTTAAACCCAGTCTGGTGGCATCCCCTGCCCTCACTGCCCTGGCCACTGCTGCCTGGGTCCCCTGTTGCAGGAGGTGGCCATCCTGGAGTCCAGGGTCCCCCCATTCCTGCCCCCCCTCCCACTCCTTCCTCCCCAGGTGCCTCTGCTCTGGGGAAGTGAGACAGCCCAGCTGGGGCAGAACAGGACAGGCTGCACCTGGCAGCCAGTCCCAAGAACGTGGCCACATGGTCCTCCCCACTGAACTCTGCACACCCTCCAGCCTTCTCCATCCTTGCCAGTGCCGGGACTCTCCCTGCCAGCGGAGCAGCAGCTCCTCGGCCCTGCGCCCAGCCTGCGAGGTGTGGAGCCAGGGAGGGAGGGGCCCTGCCTGGTGTCACCCGCAGGCCAGTTACCTGTGGGCAGTGGGAAGAGCTGCCGAGACTGGGGTGACCCGCCTGGGTTCCAGGCCCAGCTCTGCCTGCAACTCACGATAAAACCTCCGCTAAGTTATGGACCGGCTCTGGGCCTCAGTTTCCCCGCAGGAAGCATCCGGTCTCCTTTGAAAGATGCCCGCTTCCGTCTTCTGGGGGCTGTCACAGCAAAACAGCCGGAAAGGCAGGAGCCGGCCTGGGGACTCAGGGTCCTCATTGCCTGCAGTCCTGCCGGCCCCGGCGGCTCTTGCTCAAATGGCAGTGGCCGTGGGGGGAGGTGGGCGTCCTGCTGCCCTCTGGCACCCCCGCCCCCACCCCCGCCGCGCAGTGGGCCTGTGCAGGCCCTCGAGGGCTGGAGGGCGCGGGCGGGGGTGCCGCCGTGGGGTGGGGGAGGGTCCCAGCGCAGTGCCCGCGGCCACCCCCAGGGGGGGGGCGTGTGCATGATCGTCTCCACTGGCAACGGGCGGTCGCCCGGCAACCTGCGCGCCCCAGGCCCCCGCGCCCCGGGGAGCCCCGAGGGGGGCGGAGGCGCCTGCGCTCCTCAGCCCCTGCAGCGGCGGGCGGGGGCGGGTGCCGTTGGCAGAGGGAAAGGCAGCGCCTGCTCCAGGGCCCGCGCCAGGTCCCCTCGCTGGAGCTGCTGGCGGGCACCTGGGCGGCCACGTGCTGCCGCGGAAGCAGGCGGAAACCCAGGCTGCCCTGGGGCCCTAGCAAGCCCCTTCCCCTCCCGGGAGGGAGAGCAGGGGGCCGAGCGCAGCAGAGCCAGTGGCCCTGGGCGGAGGGCCGCGGTGGTGCGTGGGAGCCGGGCTGTCTAGAGCGACGTCCAACCCGGGGCTGGTCCCTCTGGGGGCTGCTGGGGGCTGAGGGCCCTACCTTGCCTCCTCCTGGGCCTCGGGGGCTGGTCCCCCACCGCACCTGGCTGATTAGGGGTTTCCCCCAGGGGGAGAGGGGGTGCCTGCATTTCTAGGGGGACGTCAGCCCCTTCCCGCTCCAGCCTGATTTGGACTTTCCTGCCCGCTTGAGACCGAGCAGTGCAACCAACCCAAGTACCAGCGCAGGAGTGTGGCCCGTGAGCTCGGGAAACGGCTGCGCCCCGACTCTGGTAGGAGGGGGTTTGGCTGCTGCCGTGGTGACCCCCCGGCCTCACCCCTCTCCTGGGCGGTTCACACTGCACCGTAGGCCCCCGCGAGCCACGGGAGCGTCTACAGACCTGGCCTTCCGTGGTTTCCCACCAAGGACCGTGGTGGGGAGCTTGGGGTGCCGGGAAGGTGGGCACACAGGCTTAGACGCAGCCAGGACAGCTGCCACCTGGCGCCACCGCTCTGTCCCGGGCAGCCTGGGCTGTGATGCTCGTCTTCTCTGCGCCTTGCTATCTGGAAACTGAGGGAGAGCCCCCCCTTCTCAACATCCATGGTGACCCCATACAGCTTCAGGGTGCGATGGGGCTCCGCCACTTCCCAGCGGGGTGACCTTCAGCGGCTTCCTGACTTCTCTGGGCCTCGGCTTCCTATGAAATGGGGACGGACATGGGCTTTGTGGGGCTGAGTGTGGTTGTCCTGCTGTGAGCTAGCCTGTGGTCCTGTCCCGTCTGGGTCCACTTTAGGTGCTCGAAATCTTCCTGGCGACTTTGCCCCGAGGTTTTTTCCTTTGGGCCTCTTCCTCCCCTACACCTCCCCACCCCGACCCCCCACCCCCATCTTTTTATTTCGTCCCTGTCCCTCCCTTTCCAGGATGTATTTCTTCTCCTCCGCCTGCATGTGCGTGCGCCAGGCCCTGCCAGCCCCTGCCCGCCACCCTGCCCGGCTTCCCCAGGGCTTGCCCTCTTGTCGCCAGGGGCCGGGGCTGGGGGCGGCTGTGCTGACATCACGGCGTTTATCCGCCCGCTCCTTGCCCAACGCAAATTCCACCCTCGTTCTCTCTGAATCAATTCACTTTTATTGCCTCAGCTGCTCAAAAGCAATTTTTCAAGAACAAAAAGGTCAGCACGTCCAAGACTAATCAATTCTCGGAGAGCTCCTGCCACCACCGTCAGGGGAGCGGGGGCGGCGCCCCGCCCTGCCCGCCAGCCCCATCACTTTATTGCCTCATGATGCCTGTCATTAGCGACGCGTTTGAGACGCCCCACGGTGTTCTTACAACATAAAACCTGGCGACGCGCGGAGGAGGGGCTGGGCTCCTTTGCCACTGGCTGGCTGGCTCCGGAGGGGAACGGCTGAGCTGATGGATGGCCGGGAAGGGGAGCCGGGACAGGCAGCGTCCAGCCACTTGTTTAAAGGGACAACCCCAGAGGAGCCGGGCCCCACCTGCCAGCTCCAGGCCCAGCCCTCTACCCCTCCATCCCATCTCCATGGCCTTGTGTCACCTCACTGTCACCCCTTCCGGGAATCTCCCCTCGAAGCCACCCTGGCCCCTACCGCAGCCCTGCTGGGGGGCAGCATACACCTTCCCGAGACTCTCCCCTCCCCCGGCCCCCACCTCTGGGACACGGTCCCTCCAACCCTGTGGGGTCTGCACGGCCATTCCACAGATGGGGAAGTCGAGGCTGAACGTCACAGTAGTGGGGAGGGGGCAGGCGCAGAGCTGGAACGGCGCTGTGGCCTGCTGAGGTTCCGTGCACAAGCTGCGCCCAGGGAGAGCCAGGCCTGCCCCTCCAGGCCCCAGCTGTCCCCATCCCTCCCCGTCCTGACACCTGACATCTGAGACCACGGCAGCTAGACGCACTGAGGCTCCGCACTGCGCGTGGATGCCCCTCCATCCCCGAGACAAGCCTATCGCAGGTGCCCTTACTCCCGTTTTCCGGACAGGGAAACTGAGCCGGGAGGGGCAGTACCGCGCTCAAGCCCACACAGCTGGAATGTGCCAGGGAGGCGGAATGGAACCCAATGTCAGCGTTTCGCTCTTTTAATCCTCTTTTTAAAATGCCTCAGACTACGGAACATCTGGATCCGGCGCATCCGTAGATGCAGGACGCAGACTGGGGGCTGCCGGCGCGGGGAAGATGCTGGGAACGGGGAGAGACTGCGTGATGAGCAGGGGTCTCCTTCCGGGGTGACGAAAATGTTCTGCGACTAGACAGAGAGATGGTTGACCGACGCCGTGAGTGTGCTAAACGCCACTGAGTTGCACGCTTTAAAAGGCGTGATCTTGGCCAGGTGCGGTGGCTCACGCCTGACATCCTAGCACTCTGGGAGGCGGAGGCGGCGGGGGTATCGCTCAAGGTCAGGAGTTCGAGACCAGCCTGAGCAAGAGCGAGACCCTGTCTCTAGTATAAATAGAAAGAAATTAATTGGCCAACTAAAAAAATATGTAGAAAAAAATTAGCCGGGCATGGTGTTGCATGCCTGTAGTCCCAGCTACTTGGGAGGCTGAGGCAGGAGGATCGCTTGAGCCCAGGAGTTGGAGGTTGCTGCGAGCTAGGCTGACGCCACGGCACTCACTCTAGCCTGGGCAACAGAGACTCTGTCTCAAAAAAAAAAAGGGTGTGTGTGTGTGTGATTCTATGTAATGTGTGCTTCACATCAATAAATCATTTGGGGAAAGAAAACAGCCACCTGTTTGGCAAGAGGCTGGGTGACCCGCCAGCCCTGGTGTCCCTGAGAAGCGGCCTGCGGCTGCTCTCCTGATGTAAGGATGTCCCCAGGAGAGACTTGGAGACATCCTACACCCAGCAGGACAGTCACCTGTCCCAGGAAGCCTCCCCAGCTGACCCCACCTGCTTTGACGACTCCCGCAAACACCGTGGCCTCTTCGGGGTCCGGGAGTGCGGTCTGCGCCTGGCTGTGTCCTGCGCGTAGGAGGCCTCCAGTCGCTTCCTCTGCAGGGCCCCCGTCCAGGCCAGACCACAGCCCGGTCATGCCTCGCTCTGCCCAGCGGCTCTTGGCCCTGCCAGGCGTGACAAGCACGCCATGCATTTCCAGCTTCTCCCGAGGGCCTGGCTGCTCCTTCAGCCCTTGGCCTGAACTCCCCCGTCCCACCCACCCCCATCTCAGCTGAGCTCCCAGATGATTTGGCCTTCCTTGAGGCCTGCAAGGTCATCTGGGGAACCCTGGGCCCCCCCCCAGCCGCGACCCACCCTCTGGCTATCTTGCACTGGACAGTGACGGGGAGCTCACTGCTCTGTCTAGGAGAGAATTCACGAGTCTCCGTGGAGTTCTAGACGGGCTGCCCTGCCACCGGCGGCTGGGCACACACGGGAATTCCGGCGGCTCCCAGCTCCCCGCCTGTGGTCTCCGAATGTCCCCGACGTGGGCCCCTCCCCGCCTGCCCCTCCTGCCCTCCAAGGCCGAGTCCATCAGGAGCCCCTGCTGGCCAGGCCTCCCTGCCACCCGGGAAGGTGACACTGGGGCAGGGGCCGATGCCTAAGTTTTCTCCCAGAGGCCTTGGGCAGCCTCTGTCCCAGGATGAGATGGGGCTCGGAGCAGATGTAGAGCCTCGGACAGGTGAGCCTCTGTGGCATGTGGGCCTTGAGGCAGCCAGGGGACTCGGCCCCTGCCAGGAAACGGGCCCGGGGCCAGCCTGGGGCCTGCCCCTCCCTGCTCCAAGTGCGGAAAGACCCGGTGGGATGACGGTGCCCGAGGACAGCGAAGGCCAGTGTCTCTAAGCACATTTGTTTCTTTGGCAACTGCAACGACCTTTGGTGAGCCCTCTCCCTGTCCTAGGCCTGGCGGTAAATGCCAGCTGGACACGTTCCCCTTCAACCCTGACCAGCCGGTGACGGAAGGCCTGGCCCTGGAGGTGCTGCCCTGCAGACGGGGAGGCGCGGGAGGAGGCCCACCGGAGGTCCTCTCGAAGTGGCAGGTCCCGGCGTCCACACCCGGCATGGCCTGCCCTGCTGGTCCCCCGCCAGCACGCCTGGCTCCCAGGCCTCAGAACTTGATCTGTTTCCCCGTGCCAGTGGCCGGGGCCCCTGCCAAGTCCTGGGCTGCGCCCCAACTGCTGAACGTTCTAAGAAATCCCTCCCGGGGTTTTCTCAGAGCCCGAGTGAGGCAGGAAGTCCCCTGGGGCTAAGGGGACCGTGGTGGCAGGTGGCACCCAGAGCTCCAGGAGGGGGCACTGGTGGCTGGCACCTACCCGCGGACGGAAGGCTCGTCCCAGCGGGCTGGGCTCCCCGCCTGCCCTGAGGACAGGCCGTGCACCCCGGGGAGCCCACGTGCCCGAGCCACAGAGCCGTGCCAACCCCCCGTCCTGTCCTGACTCTGGGCCCCCCACCCCGGTCAAGGAGGCTGGCTCCCCACGCAGCCGGCGGCCTCCCTGGGGCATATTTCTGACAACAGTGGCTGTTGTCACTTCACACTCAGATGACCCCGGATCAGCTCTGCCCAGCTGCTGCGTCCCACTGGCTGTGCACCGGGGCAGTGCAGTGATGGAAATTGACAACCTGTTTTATTTCTTTATAATGGAGTAAAAATAAACATTTGTGGTTTGACCAATAACTATATATTTTCAAAACCAGGCAGTCAAGGCAACGCTGTCTCCCGGTGACCTGCGTGGAGCAACGCCGCTGAGTCGCTCCGAGATTTCCCTCGGTCGTCGGCCGGGTGCCTTGGGGTCCCCCCCACCCCCATCTCCCCCCACCCCTCCATCTCCCTCCACCACCCCCATCTCCCCCCACCCCCCATCTCCCCCCACCCCCCCATCTCCCCCCACCCC
>VSMD01134136.1:0-15987 GCA_008750895.1 Mirza zaza | reverse complement strand
GCCTCCAGACCAAGCCCCCTTTTGGTGCCACCACTGGGGACCAGTCCCAGGCTGTCTCTTCCTTATTTTAAATCACCAAAAATAATAAAAGTGTTCACTATTACAGTGAAAATCGTAAAATATTAATGCGACACTATATCCGGCCTTGCCTCTGGGTGAGCACGGTGCCTGCCCTCAGTATCCATGATCTGATTCCGCCCTCAGGCCCCAAGGCGTCTGTTGTCCCTCACACACGTCCCCAGGGCCAGATGCCTGGCTCACAGGTGACCCTCCCTACGTGTGGACAGACAGAGTAAACGGGCCTGGGAGGCAAGAACCAGTATCCCCACTCTAGAGACAGAAAACAGAGGCCCCAGGAGGCCGGGACCTGCCCACAGCCACGCGGCCTGCAAGCAACAAAGCCGACAGCCCTGCGGTGGCGTGGCGGGCCCTACACCGGCCAGCGGCGGCAGCTGGCACTTCCCCAGACCCTGGGCCCCGGGTAAGGGCCAGCGGCCCCAGGAACACAGGCCCAGCTCGGCTCCCGGGCATCTTGCCGGAGAGCAAACGAAGACTGCGGCTGGGAGGGGTGCGTGGGCTGCACGTGTGAAGTAGCGAGTGACAACAGCGGGGCCTGCTGATGGCTGATGTGATGGACAGATCTGTGTCCCCACAAAATCCCCATGGGGAAGCCCCAGCACAGCCTCAATGTGACCATATTTGGAGATGGGGCCTTTGCAGGGTAATTCGGGTTAAACGAAGTCACAAGGTGGGGCCCTGAGGTGTTAGGGTTAGTGTCCTCAGAAGGGACGCCAGAGCTCGCTCTCTCTTTCTCCCCCCTCCCCTTTCCGTGCCTGCACAAAGAGGAGGCCAGGTGAGCACATGCCAAGAGAGCTGATGCTCACGTGACAGGAAGAGAGGCCTCACCAGAAACCGGCCACACGGTTCTGGTAGGAAATGATCTCAGCCTTGCAGCCTCCGAACTCTGGGAAACTGAGGTCTGTTCGGGAAGCCCCCATGGCGTACTTGTCAGGAAAGCCCACGACCCAGGCACAGTTGCAGAGAGCTGCAAAGGACCCTGCTAAGAGGGACTCCAGCACGGAGCAGGCCCAGCTCTGGGACGGGCTACCCCCACCCCAGCACCCAAGCCCCTCAGGGAGAAGGGCTTCTGCAGGGCCGCGATGGCCGGACAGCCCCTCCGAGACCGCAGCCCCTCCGAGACAGCAGCCCCACTTCCTGGGGGATTTGCCCCCACTTCCTGGGGCCCGACCGGATTTCTGCACTGACCTTCACCTCCTCCCAGCAGGCCGGGACGAACTCTGAGTGACAACGTCGCCCAGTGCAATTACCGTGCATCAGATGAGCTGGTCCCTTACAAATCACCTCGGACTTTACACATCTGCTGGCTGCCGGCATCTGCCAGGAGCGCTCACCCGAAAATAATGAAAACCCTCGCATTATTGTTCCATAGCAGGTAAAGTGTTAGGACAATTATTGGAGATCCTGAGTGACCTTGGGACAGCTCAGCAGCCTGCCCTCTCCAGCTCGCCCAAGTCCTGGAATCTGGAGAGGGCCAGGGGCTCCCCTCGGAGGGGCTGGGAGGGGAGGCAGGCAGGAGACAGGAGGCTGCCAGGGAACTAGCAGCACAAGCCCCCCCGGCTGGGTCCCCTACTCCCTTTTAGCCAGTGGAATGTGTCACCTTTGCCTGACCCAGACCAGAGGCCCTCTCATCACCCTGAGCTTCGCCTTCACCCTCCCCTGTGGCAAAATCCCTCATCCTACAAGGGTGCACGTCCCTTCCAAGGGGAGGCCCCCATACCCCCAGGCAGAGCCCAAGCCCCCACAGCTGGCGTGCACAGCCCTCCCTGCTGCTCTGCTCACAACCACCTTCCTTCTCCCCCGCCAGCCCAGGGCTCCCTGAGGGCCAGGCTGTGTGCTATCGGCACCCTGCCCACGCCTGGTGCCCAAGAACAGCTGGGCCGAGGGCAGCACCTGGGGGCACTCTGGTGCACGATCAGCTACATCCCCAGTGACCAGTGTAAAACATATCCCCAAGTGTCACCTTCCTGTCTCCTAGGTTGGGCTCTGGGGCTCTAGGTGGGCAGCACGCAGGCCCAGGGTCACAGAGACCAGAAGAGGGGCCCACCAAGTGCTCAGCGGACCACAGGGTACAGGGAGCTGCTCAGGAGGGCCACAGGGGCCCCCTGGAGACAATACCATCAAAGGGCTCCGGGCAGCAGTTCACAGGTTGAATGTGCTGCCTGGTCCACAAAGTGAAGCTTGAATTTGGGAAACGGCAGCTCAGAGGTTCTCGGGGGCCCAAGACTGACAGGAAGTGACCAGCACTTTCCTGCATCGAGTTCCCCCAGATGCTCTCTAGAACTGCACCCCACATATATCTGGCATGGTACCAGCACCCAGCAGGCGGGTGCTTTACTGAGAGAAGCACCTAAATGACCCAATTCCGGATTGGATACGGCAGTGGGGAGGGGGGGATGTGGAGGTGGGCAGGGACAGGTGCACTGGGTTCCAGCCTCCCTGACCCCAGCCTGCCCCTGCCTCCTGGGGTCAACGCAGATCAGCTGGTGTGTCATGAGGGTCTCTAACACTATGGAAATGGAGCCAGTGTGGAGGTGTAAAAGCTCCAGCCTCAGTTTCCTCCGAGGGGAAGGTACAAAGGACACTGGGCACCTTTCAGGGGTTGCCGTGAAGGAAACACAAGCAGCAGTGTCTGCCCGAGGCCTGTAGCAGTCCCAGTGGCACCAAGATTTTTTTTTTTTTGAGAGAGAGAGTCTTGCTCTGTCACCTGGGCTATAGTGCCGTGGCATCAGCCTAGCTCACAGCAACCTCAGATTCCTGGACTCAAGCGATCCTCCTGCCTCAGCCTCCTGAGTAGCTGGGCCTACAGACACATGCCACCATGCCCAGCTAATTTTTCTATTTTTAGTAGAGATGGGATCTCGCTCTTGCTCAGGCTGGTCTCAAACTCCTGACCTCAAGTGATCCTCCTGCCTCCACCTCCCAGAGTGCTGGGATTATAGGCATGAGCCACCCCGCCCGATCCCAAGATATTTTTAATACCAGGGTTCCTGGGCAGTGCCAGCCACCGATTTTGAGATCTTCAGTTGCTTCCCTTTTGGAAAGCAAAGGAGACTGAAAACACATTTGGAGGCTTGAAACCTGCAAGATGCTCATTTCCTGAAAGAACCCAATTTTTTTAAATACAAGGTCAAATGAGAGCCCGTGAGCGGAGCAGAGCTGTTTCTTCAGTAGAAAAATATAGTTATCCGCATATCCCCAGGGACGACGCCCACACGGATCCGGGACGGCAGCCGGCTGCCCGTGTCCCTGACGGCTCCAGCTGGGGGCAGGGCAGGAGCAGCAACAGAAAGGCTCTTGCCGCTGTGGGACGGGGTCTGGCGTCCCAGCTGGGCACCTGCGCCTGCCCTTGACAGCTGAGCGTCCACAGCCAAACTCCGGGGTGCTTAAGCCCCAGCCACGAATGGGGTGACAGTGGCCTTCCGGCTGTCTGAGGCTGCCAGGCAGGAGGCCAGGTAGAGGCTGGGCAGGGGTCACTGCCACTAGCTCCGGCTGGGCCTGCTGCGCTTCCTCCTCCTTCCCGACTGATGACCCACAGGACAGACCTTCCAGCTAGGCTGGGGGCCAGCTGTCCCCGGGCCCCCTCCTGGCCCCTGACCACAGGGCCCTCCCCATGCTCTGCCAGACACTCCGTGGGGCGGTGGCACACACCTGTGGTCGTCAGAGTCCAAAGTCTGTATGGGGAAAAGAGGCACAGTGACGCAGTGGCTGGGCCCCGGCTGGGCCTCTCAGTCCGGGGCAGCTGGCCAGTGACCTCAGGGGGATGGCAATGAGGTCGAGCAGACACGGGCCCTTATGAAACATGTGGCACACCTCCCCACATCCGTGCCCTCCTCGCCCGCCCACAGCACACACGTCCAGGTGTTCTCTCTTTGATGTGCCGGAGCCACAGAGCCCAGGTCACAGGGACACGCTGAGCTCACGAGCATGGATTTGACAGCGATGAATAAACACAACCTACCATCAAGTGCCCGGGAATCCACAAGCCAGAGGGGACCCTGGAGATCATCTGACCTATGTGGCTCATTCCACAGAGGGGGAGACTGAGGCCCAGAGGGACACGAGGTGCCCTGGAGTATGCGGAGGGCGGGGGGGAGAATCTGGGGTTCTTTCTGCTACTTCCCAGCCTGAGAAGCTCAGCCAGCAGCCCATGGTCCCCGAGCACCATGACAGCTGGTCCAGTGCCAGGCGTGCAGGGGACAGAGGCCAGGCACGCCAAAGTAAGGTGGGAGCTTGGCTTTGGAAGCAGACACCCCTCCTCCCGTGTGACCACAGCCTGCCACCTAACCCTCCCCAACCTCAGCTTCCTCATCTGCGAAATGAGGCACTCACGTAGCTACTGGACAGGGCTACTATGCGAAGACCATATTAAAAAACAAAAATATGTGAAGCCCCTCGCACATTTCGAACACTCAATAAGTGGCAGTGATGACTGTAGCAGTGACAAACCCCGTGCTGGGTGCTGGGGCATCCCAGCCCTTGAGGCAGGCGGAGTCTCACAGGAGCAGCCAGGTGCCTGCAGCAGGAGCCCAGCGTGCACTTCCCGGGACAGCTTTTGAAAGAGGGGAAAGCTCAGACCAGTGGGAGTGTGGGGAGGAGGGAGGAAGCCCCAGCAGTGGCCAAGAGCAACACCCAGTGGTGGTGCTGCCCACCCCCAGGCTTCACCCACAGGTTCCCCTTGAATCCTGGTGGCAATCGGAGAGGTGGAGTCACAATCCCATTTCCAGATGGGGACCTGCAGTTTGGAGGGGCTGAGTGACTCACCCAGGGGCAGAGCTGGGCTTTGTATGTTGGCCTCATGAGTGCTTCTGTTTTCAAAGCAACCCTGCGGTCCAACAACTAAAACACTGCTTATTTACAAAGCGAAGCATCCTTCCAACTTATCTGGCTCTTCAAACAACAAAATGCTCCTTTAGCTCCGAAATGTGGAATAAGTAAAATATGGTTTTTTTAGGTTTTTTTGAGACAGAGTCTCACTCTGTCGCCCCGGCTAGAGTGAAATGGTGTTATCATAGCTCACTACAACCTCAAACTCCCAGGCTTAAGCAACCCTCCTGCCTCAGCCTCCCCAGTAGCTGGGACTACACGTGTGTACCACCACACTCGGTTTATTTTTTCTATGTTTAGTAGAGACGGGGTCTCATTGCTCAGGCTGGTCTAGCACTCCTGACCTCAAGAGATTCTTCTGCCTTGGCCTCCCACAGTGCTAGGATTACAGGCATGCGCCACTGTGCCCAGTCTAAAATATAGATTTAACAGAAAGTGCCTCACTTAATTCTTACACCCTGTGGCTCAGATATTACAGGTAAGAAACTGAGGCACAAAAAGGCTAAGGAAGAGACCACACAGCAACTATGGGGCAGAGCTGAGACTAGAACCCAGGCTCTCATCCTCTAGGGCTGACACCTACCACTTTTTTTTTTTTTTTTGAGATGGGGTCTGGCTATGTTGCCCAGGCTGGACTCAAACTCCTGGCTTAAGCCACCCTCCCGCCTTAGCCTCTCAAGTAGCTGGGACTACAGACATGCACGCTCACTTTTCAGGTGACAGGATAAAGCTGTGACAGGTAAGAGGTGGCACCTGCCCTGGTGAGGGCACCAACCTCCACTCCTTCCCCTCGAGAAGTGTCTCTGAGCAAGCCTGTCGCCTCTCCAAACGCAAGGCTCCCCCTCTACAAGCTGGGCAGCAACCTCCCTGCCCCGGGGTATGGGCGACTGCCCTGCGCACAGCAGCGGGCGGCTCGGGCACTGCTTTGCCAATGCGGCTTCTCCGTATGTCCTCGGGGTGCTGGGGGCGGGGCCACAGCTGCATTTTGTGGACTGCGTGGGTAACCCGTGCCCCACTCACCTTGAGACAGACAGCGTCTGCCCAGGTAAACCGGTAACCCCGCTCCAGAACCCCCACCCGCTGTCCTGGGTTTTCGCAGGGTGACCCTGCCCGTAAGGCTGAGATCAGAGACTGGGAATCAGATCTCACTCCCGACCGCTCTTCCACAGCCAGCCAACCTTCCTCAGTTTCCCTCCACGCAGCTCCAGCTCTGGATTTATTATTCTCTACCGCAGACATATGGGGGTGGTTGTGCTCCCTTCCTTTTTCTTAACAAAAATGGAATTTTATACACATTGTCCTGCAGCTTTTCACTTAGCATGCACGACATCCAGCAGAGCCGACTCCTTCCTTCTCGTGGGGCTGCACGGTCTGCAGCCGGGACAAGCCGCCATGTGTCCACACGTCCCCTCCCGACAGCGGCTCGCTCCGGCAACACGTAAGATGGCAAGTACCTAACCTGGGTTGCGTGGTCCACGGCCCAGACTTCCACGTTGCTGTTCATCAAAACGCTTTCATCATTTTCATTGAATGACCGCAAATGAACACTATAAAGTTAAATATGGAAAACATACACTATTCAGATTGTTCTTTTATCTGTTTTTTTTTTCAATTTGGCGTTCTTGCCCCTATTTGATTTGGGGGATAAATGTTCTGAGGCTACGCGGAGTTGGAAACCCCTGGCTTGGGGACCTGAGAGGGGTGTCCGGGTGCCAGCACTCTGTGCACTCACACCACACAAGTCTGGAGCGAGGAGGGCAGGGGCAGTGGGCCGTGGACAGCGTGAGGGGCCGGTGCCCCCGGGGCTAAACGAGAACCAGGGAAGGCAGGAGCTGTTCTCAAAATCCTCTCTGCTTTTGGGGGAATACGAAGGAAAGATCTGGAAGGATCTGCCGTGTCGCCCTGGGGAAGTGACTGGGGTGAGGCAAATGACGCAGGACTTGAACTTTCGCTCTGTATACTCATGTGCCGGTGGGAATGTCTACACAGGGAAGCCGTCTATCTCTTATGCAATTTAAAAAGCTGGAAGGACAGACAGAAAACATGGAGGGAGCCCGGGATGAGGAGAGCAGCGTGCTGTTCCCACCGTCCCCCACGTCTGAAGGCAGCCCAAATGACAGCACACGACCAACACCCCTTGTCCAAGGTCCAGGCTGAGTCAGGAAAGCTCCTGTTGGCTTAAACAAACTCAAACAAATGCCCCCCCTCAGTGTCCTGCAGGGCCCCTCTGGCAGGTGCCTCATCACGTGTTGGGGGTGGGATAAGGCTGCGGGACCCAAATTATTATCACTGTTATTGTTACTGTTGTCATTGCTGCTCCTGGGCACCCGTGTCCCTAAGGCCAGATGGTGCCAGGGCAGCCAAGCACGGAGGAGGAGGAGGCCCCGGGGCCCCAGGAGTAGCCGGACTTCAAAGTTCACCTGGCCCTGGTCTCTCGCTGCTCCAAGACCTGCCGGGAGCCACCTGCGTTTTGAGAGGGTCCCCAAGGCTGCAGGTGCCCACTGGGGATTGACAGGTGCCACTGGAAGGACGGGCTGTGGCCTGGCTCAGCAGCACCAGGGCCATGGGCAGTCCTGGGTGGGAATTGCTTTATGAGGCTGCCCTGGGCCCAGCCCAGCCTGCTTCCTTCCGCCGGCTCCAAAAAGGCCAGGCCAGGCCTGGGCTGGGCCCGGCAGATGTGCTTTAGTGGCCACGACAGGATGCAGTAAATGCCCACCCCCCTTTCACATGCAGATGCCTCTGGGCCATCGGGTAGGGCCCCCAGGCCGGCCTCTGCAGCCCCCGCTGTGCCCGGCCCAGCCTCTGAATGGCTCCCCTTGGGGAGCCCAATCCACCCAAGAATGAGCTCCAATAAAGGGCTAGTAGGGGGGACTCGCTGGGTACAGATGTCCCGGCCTGTGGCCACGCCCACCACAAGTCCTAGAGCAGAAAGTGGGCCCTGCAGCTGCAGGAAGGGGACAGCACCGGCCTGGGCATCTCGTTCCTCCATCTGGAAGCTCTTATCTGGCATCTTCTGATCCCAGCACGCTCACCACAGGGACTGCGCAGCCAGACACCCCCAGCCCTGGGCTCCCCATCTCTCGGCTGGGGACGCACTACTGCTGTCACCACCGCTGTCCTCTACTGCAGAGTCGGCTCTGCCAGGGCACAGGCTTCCAGTGCTAGAACCTAGAACCGTGTTCTTAGCACGGCAGGGTGCTCGGGCTTGCTTGCTGCGCGGTGCGTGGAGGAATGAATGTGCACGTGCACCTTTGATGGGGACTCAGCCGCTTTTTCTACGTCTGCCAGGTGCTGAGTCTCTCTAAGCCTTGGTCCTCACCTTGAAAAGGGGCTGCAGTGAAATGCGGTGGGTGGTCAGGCACCTAACCAGTACAGGACAGGCCACTCTCAATGCGTGGTGACCACTGTTACCGTGGCAATATTATGTTAACAAGGCCAGTTTATGCTCCACTGTGCTCTGTGTCTCTCAATAAAATCTGAGGACACCTGTCACCAGGAAAATCCAGGGAGAAGAGTGGCCACAGCGAGCCACTCCTCCCAGACCCACAGAATGACTATGCCACCCTGGAGCTCACAGCACTGGGGAGCTGCCACGGAGACCTATGCTCCCCAGGACCCCAAGGCCCCTCACACTCGTCCCTCCCTCCGTCCCTCCACAGCTGTTGGTCTCAGCCCTGGAACTTCCTTTGAGCCCCTGCCGGACTTCAAAGGGAGCCGCCATGCATATCGAGGAGGCCACGGAGTGAAAGGTGGTGGCTGCAAAAGCCACACAGTCCCCGTTGCATGCCCAGAGCCATGAGCCTTGGCAAGCGGGACCTGCTGCGAACGGCTGACTCCCGCGAGTCGGGAGCTGGAGGGCAAACGAAGGTCAATAAGAACCAGAGGGCGCCCCGGTGTGGGCTGCCAGCCGCTGGGAGGTGCCACAAAGGCCCCTTGAGAAGGCCCGGTGGACCAGGCGGGGGTGGGGACTTGGTCCCGTGGCGTGGGAAGCCCAGGGGGTTTCAGATACTAGGCCGTCAGTTCTTCGGCCCCGGGACAGCACAGTGATAAACCTCCCAGGACAGTGAGTTCTTGGGCCTCACCAAAAACAATCCCACACGCCTCTCTCAGCTACATAACCAGCTGCAGTGTATTTTAAGCTGTTCTCATATTGCTGTTAGATTTTAGAGTAGCTGTTACCAGAGACACCTAGCTAGATAAGTCTGCAGGAGTCAAAGCAAATCAAAACTGAACCCTCCTGGGATCAGGCAGAACCCTTCTCAACGTCACCCCCTGGACTCCGCATGCGTTTCTTGGGCAGTTCTGTGTCAGGCTGGGAGCCTCTGCTCAGAAGAAACTGTTGGAGAGATGCCCCTGACCTTTCCCAGTGCCCTCTTCCCCCTCAAAGGATTCCACGTACAGGCCTGGGTCAGGCAGACCAGGGTTCAAATTGTCCCTGGGCCGTGCCAGCTCTGACACCTGGCAAGCCCTCCGCTCTCTGAGCTACAGTTGCTCCTGCTGGGGTCTCAGACAGACTGCAGGAGGAACTGCACCTGGCAGACAGTTCGTGCTCTCTGGAAGCAGCTGTCCTGGCTGCTGCCGCTGCTGTACACCTGCAGCCGCCACCTGCCTGGGAGGTGTGCGCTCTGACTGGAGCATGGAGCAACTGGGACTCTCGTATGTCGCTGGCTTGAAATGTAAACTGGCACGGCCACTTTGCAGAACTATTCGGCAGCATCTACTAAAGCTGAACGTACCTCTCTCTTTAGGGCCCGGCAATTCCACTCCCAGGTCTGATACCCCGTGGATGCATGACCAACAGACACGCGTCTGTGGGCTCGCCTAAAGACATGTTCCAGAATGTTCACAGCAGCACTACTCCTACCAACCCCAAATGGGAAACCGTACCCCATCAATAGGAGAATGGATAGATTGCAATAGTCACTGAGTGGAACACCACACAGTAATGGGAATGAACAATCTCCGACTACACGCCACAGACACAAAAAAATCTCTCAAATGTAACGTTGAGTGAAAGAAATAAGACATAAAAGGGAACACACTGTCTGATTTCATTTATATCAAGTTAATAACAGGCAAAACTAATCCACAGGTCCAGAGGTCAGGAGAGTGGTTACCCTGGGGGAGGGGGGTGCACAGTAACTGCCCGGGAACGGGGAGGGTGCCCAAACGCCGGTTACGCAGGCAGGTTCAGCGGTGAGAAATCACCAGCTTTTACACACATAATACCTGTAAGATTTACCTTAACAATAAGTTGTTTGTAAGTGGCTCTGATTTTAAAAGAATTAAAAGCATGTACGAGAGGAGTCCCTGTATTAGTAACACAGAAAATGATATTTACAGGGTGTACAGTTGTGAGGGCTGCTGCGTGCCAAGGGCTGGGCCGGGAGTTTGACCCACATCAGACACCTGCCCCGTGACCCCCTCCCTGGCCCCTCTCCACCCTGCCAGGTGCTCAAGTCCGACACTGGAAGCCACCTTTACCTCATATCCCTCCTGGCCCCGCAATATTCAGTCTATCAGCAGGTCCCATCGGTACTACTCCCAAAACCCTCTTTAATTCACGGCCTGCTCCCCTGGCCATTGCCACCTCCCTCGGCCAAGCCCCACCAGCTCCCCCTGGACCACTGCAGCGGTCTCCTAACTGGTGGCCCTGTGTCCTCTCTTACCCCCTGCCTCCTGCCAGTGCATTCTCCACACTGCAGCCAGAGAGATCTTCTTGAAATAATTTAATATTTTGAGTGGGAAATACATTCTCATGGTCCAAAAACCTTTAAAACGTTGACATACATACAAGGTGGACACGGTGGCTCACACATGTAATCCTAGCACTCTGGGAGGCCGAGGCGGGAGGATCGCTTGAGTTCAGGAGTTTGAGACCAGCCTGAACAAGAGCGAGACCCCGTCTCTACTAAAAATAGAAAAACTAGCTGCGCATGGTGGCAGGTGCCTGTAGTCCCAGCTACTCGGGAGGCTGGGGCAGGACCTGAGGTTGCTATGAGCTAGGCTGATGCCACAGCACTCTAGCCCAGGTGACGGAGAGAGACTCCGTCTCAAAAAAAAAAGTTGATATACAAAGTTATCCAGTGAGGAGTCTTTCCCACCCTCCTCCCAACCACCCAGTTCCCCTGTCCTTTGTCCCCCAGCTTTCCCCACAGACTCTGAGGCGGCCTGTCCACTTCCAGTGTCTTTATGCAAACACATCGGTAGGAATACGTGCTTGCATTTCTGCCTTTTCTGCAAAGAGACGGCGCACTGTGCACCCTGTCGTGTGCCTGCTGTCTCCCCAGCAGTGTGTCCACAGAGAGGGGTGCTCACTCCTTTCATAGCCCAGCGTACGGACTGACGGACTGCAACACCCCCCTACTGATGGGCACTGGGGCTGTGTCCAGTCTTTGGCTATTTCAAAAGGCACTGCCGTGACAGACCTTGTACTTGTGTCATTTCTCATGGACGAGGTAGGACAAATTCCCAGGAGTGGAACTGCTGACAGACATCAAATGAATCTCCCACAAGCAACGCATAGCAGCCTCTGTTTCCACAAACTCGCCGAGAGAATGTGTTCTTGAACTTGTGGATTTTTGCCAGTTTTCTCAAATTGATGAAAAATGGCATCTCGGTATAGTTTTAATTTGCATTTCTCTTATACAAGTAAGGCCAAGCATCTTTTAGGTCTCTTGTTTTTCCTTTCTTAAGAGCTGTTCACATCCTTTGTCCATATTCCTACTGGGCTGCTCATTTGCTCTTGCTGATTCCTAGATTTGGAGGCAGAGACTTTTCTCTCAACCCAAGATTTCAAAGGAAATCTCCTTTGCCTTCATTTGCACTCATGTTTTCGCTCTTTACATTTTAATGTCTTTAAAACATAAACCAGGGCCGGGCGCGGTGGCTCACGCCTGTCATCCCAGCACTCTGGGAGGCCGAGGCGGGCGGATTGCTCGAGGTCAGGAGTTCGAAACCAGCCTGAGCAAGATCGAGACCCGTCTCTACTATAAATAGAAAGAAATTAATTGGCCAACTAATATATATAGAAAAAAAAGTAGCCGGGCATGGTGGCGCATGCCTGTAGTCCCAGCTCCTCGGGAGGCTGAGGCAGGAGGATCGCTCGAGCCCAGGAGTTTGAGGTTGCTGTGAGCTAGGCTGACGCCACGGCACTCACTCTAGCCTGGGCAATAAAGTGAGACTCTGTCTCAAAAAACAACATAAGCCAGATCACATGACATGCCTGCCTAAGCTCTTCACTGGCTTCCTCCCACTCGGGATAAGGCCCAGACACCTCTCTGTGGCCACTGCCCCTCCTGCCCAGCACACCGGGCCCTCAGCTCCCCGCCCCTGCCACGGCCCTGTTCCTCAGGCCCTGTGTATATACTGCAAGGGCTACCATCTCCTCACGTAATCGGCGCGAAATAATTTCAAGAAGCTATTTCACATTCTTCCCACGCAGTCTTGCTGCCCGGAGTGTGCTTTTCACTTAGAGCGCGTCTCGGCTCACACTGGCCCCACCCGGAGCGCTCGGCAGCCGCGGGGGCCCGCCGGCCGCCCTTCGGCCCGCGCCGCCCAGCGCCGCACGTCCCCGCACACCCGCGGCCGCAGCGGGCCGCGAACCGGCGCTCGGCGGGGGCGGGGGTGGGGAGGGGCGTGGCCAGGCGGAAGCCCCGCCCCCGGCGGCGGCCCGAGCGACCGCCGAAGCCGCGGAGCCCGCGCCCGCGGCGGCCCGCTCACCTCGCCACGGCCTCCACCGAGCCGGCGATCGCGCTGCCGCCGCCCGCGTCGCAGTCGTACAGCACGCCCGAGATGTCGAGCAGCACCCCGCGCACGCCCGCCAGCCGCTCGGCCCACGCGGCCATCGCGCCCGCCGAGAACCTCGGACTCCGGGTCCCAACCGGCGGCCGGGTCCCGCGACCGCGCCCGCCGCGCAGGGGCGCCTGGGAAGTGTAGTCCGGCGGGGCGGGGCGGGGGCGGCCGCGCGCAAACCCCGGACGCCGGGGCGCAAACCCCGGACGGCCAGGCGCAGGCCCGTACCTGTGGGCGCCGCCTCCGAGCTCCGGGGTCACGTGCTTCCGAAACGGGCGCCTTCTTCTCCGGAGCACAGTGGACAAAGAGCAGCAAAAAGCAGAAAACGAGTCCACGGGAAATGGTCCAAAGCAAGTCGAGACAAGAAGGCGCCTGTAAAAGTAACAAAAATCGCAGAGAACAGGCTGTCCCGGGGCTCCGTTGTGTTCCCGCCCTCTAGCAGGGAAGTGTCGCGGCCCTAACCACCGGCCTGGCCCCCCGGTGGGCAGTCCCGCCCGGGAAGCCACGCCGAGGACGCCGGAACAAGCTGGAAGAAAATTAAACGTTCAAGGATGAAGGTTGTTCAAAAAATTATGGCATGGCTACTGAAAGAAATAACGCCACCAAAGTTGAAGGCTAGGTAACGACGTGGAAAATGCTTAATGTTCTAACATATGAAAAAGTAGAATACAAGATTGTATACAGAAGACAGCACTGCAAAAATGAGGACGTGTAGGAATAGCGCTGGGAAGAAAATGGGAATATCACGATCTGTTGGGCCAGTGAGATTTTTGGATAAATTACAAAATTCCACTTAATGTTATATTATTTTTTGCAATAAATAGAAATTGATGTAAGAAGCCCTATGACCCTTTCAAGTAATTAAATTGAAATGAGAAAATGTGACTGCTTGGTCTGATTTAGCTTTCAGGTTTCAAAGGAGGAGGGCCATGTTATTATTTCACCACTTCATTTCGGGCTCTTTGTTTTTTCTTTTTTGAAGAAATGGGGTCTTGCTCTGTGGCCCCAGGCTGGAGTGCAGTGGCACAGTGATAGTGCTATGATGCCCACCTAAGCTGGTCTCAAACTCCTGGCCTCCAGTGATCCTCTCGCCTTGGCCTCCCAAAGTGCTGGGATTACAGGCTTGAGCCAGCATGCCCCGGGGCCGTTTCAGGCTGTTGATTCACAGAAAGGATGAAAAATTCTTAGGAATGTTAGAGCTTTAACCCAGTTCAATGAATTGTGCATATTTTGTTGACAAGCTTATGGGGGAGCTATTTACAGTTGTTTACAAAAGAAATATAAAATGTAGTTCCTGCCCATTGGGGCTCCGCAATGAGGGTGGGACTTGAGGAGTTTACAGATTTCAGGAGGGCACTGAGGAGCCAAGCTCAAGTACTGCACAGCCAGGAGCCAGGCAGCCGCTGCTCCGTTGGGACCAAGGCCCCCATCACTTGGCTCCTAAGATGCCAGGGTACCAACAGTACAGCCCCTGGCACTGCTGCCCCCAAAGAACCAAGCGCACCCACCACTGTGTGCCCTGAAGACTCCCTCTCTCCACCTGTGGCCACCACCTCGCTTTCCCCGTGTCTGGCTCAGTGGAACCTAGTACAGCCTGCAAGGGAGTCTGGGAAACACAGTTTCTCACCTTCCAGACCTTCCATGGTACAGGAGCTGAGTGAGTCAGTCTGGAAAATGTCCCACAAACATGAACCGTATACATGCTGAGCCTCTCTACTCTGCACAGCGGGCTCTAGGGGCAAAAACAAGGTCTAAGGTGTGATCTTTGCCCTCAGGGGTCAAGACTGGGCAGAGGACAAGTGAACACCTTCAAGACTGCTGACTAAATGCGTGTGGAGTGCCAAGAGCAACACAG
Source organism: Mirza zaza (assembly GCA_008750895.1). Taxonomy (NCBI): domain Eukaryota; kingdom Metazoa; phylum Chordata; class Mammalia; order Primates; family Cheirogaleidae; genus Mirza; species Mirza zaza. Next base: position 1,433 of record VSMD01134136.1, on the reverse strand, counting down.
ACACAGCCAAGAGGGTGGACTCTGTGGGCTATGGAGGGCAGCAGTGGCGTCTGGCTGGGCAGGGGACAGCCTGAAACGGACCTTGGAGAGTTGCTGGGCTTTAGCTTCATGCCAAGGAGAGGGAGAAAGGGCACTCCTGCCTGTGGGGTGAGCCTCCGTGTACCTCTCTTTCTGCAACTAGCTCTGTGCGTGCCCTTGGACGTGTCACTTTCCATCTCTAGGACTATGGCGGACAGGGTAATAATGCCCCCCTGAGATGTCCACATCCTCATCTCCAGAAACTTACATGGCAAAAGGGACTTTGCAGATGTGATTAAGCCTAAGATGTTGTGAGGAGATGGTTTTGGATGAGCCAAGTGGGCCCCGTGTAATCACAGGAGTCCTCCTAGGGAAGGGGGGCAGGACAGTCGGGGTCAGAGGAGGAGATGTGACAACAGAAGCAGAAGTCAGAGGGATTCTGACCAGAGGGCACACACTGCTGTCCTTGAACATGAAGGGGCCATTAGCCAAGACAAGCAGGCAGCCTCTGGCAGCTGGAAAGGGCAAAGAAAGGGATTCTCCCCTCGAGCCTCCAGAAGGACCACAGCTCTGCTGATACCTTGATTTTAGGACTCCTTACCTCCAGAACTGTAAGATAATGAATCTGTGGTTTTATGCCACTAAATTTGTGGCAATTTGTTATAGCAGTGACAGGAAATGAATACAGGGACCCAGGTCTCTCACCTGAAAATGACAAGTTGGTCCAAGGTGGCAAGTCTCTCAGTGTGGGCCACTGATGGGCTGAGACCTGATCCAAACATCCAAGACCTTTCTCTGGATGTCCTGGGTGAAGGGCATTGTCAAAGTTAGGGTTATACTTGGCTGCGTGTAACAGAAACCCAGCTGTAGTTGCTCAACCAAATAGGGTTACTTTTCCTCAAATATCAAGAAGCCCAGAGGGGCCGGGCGTGGTGGCTCACACCTGTAATCCTAGCACTCTGGGAGGCCAAGGCGGGCGGATTGCTCGAGGTCAGGAGTTCGAAACCAGCCTGAGGGAGACCCCGTCTCTACTAAAAACAGAAAGAAATTAATTGGCCAACTAAAAATATACAGAAAAAATCAGCTGGGCATGATGGCACATGCCTGTAGTCCCAGCTACTCGGGAGGCTGAGGCAAAAGGATTGGTTGTGCCCAGGAGATTGAGGTTGCTGTGAGCTAGGCTGACGCCACAGCACTCACTCTAGCCTGGGCAACAAAGCGAAACTCTGGCGGTGGCTCAAGCCTGTAATCCTAGCTCTCTGGGAGGCTGAGGTGGGCGGATCGTTTGAGCTCAGGAGTTCGAGACCAGCCTGAGCAAGAGTGAGACCCCATCTCTACTATAAAAATAGAAAGAAATTAATTGGCCAACTAATATATATAGAAAAAATTAGCCGGGCATGGTGGCGCATGCCTGT